>JAGVVM010002371.1:0-37736 GCA_019149425.1 Psidium friedrichsthalianum
GGTGGCCCTCAGCTCGTGGCTGCGACGACCTCCATTAGGGTATCGCAACCCCGGCAGCCCATTATCGCCTGTTTCGTTTTCTCCCCAATCTGAGCCTCTCCGCATTCTTCGAGCTCAACACGGTGGTAGAGGTCGATCATACTCCCTGGGTCGGGCTCGACGTGCGGCGGCGGAGCTTCACGCTCAGATCTAAGTTCGAGCTCGCCGCGACGGGTGCAGCTCAACACCCAAATTTAAGGTCGACGGAGCTCGGCCGAGATGGAGATCGCCTGGATCTGGGCCCTCGAGCTCGACAGCCATGCTTGATCAACCAAAAAAAAAAAAAGAGGGCTTTTTTAATTTTTTTTTTCTTTTGAATTCTTGTGTGACGCCACATTAGCACCAGTTGTCCTAAAAAACATTAATGATGTCACATCAAATGCCACGGTGGATTTGTCCAAAAAAATTTCGTAAAGAGAATTTGTCACTCCACGTGTCGATCAAACAAATGTGTATCTTGTTTTTCACGTGCTTGATAAAATTCCATTTCTTGAACATAAAAGAGGATGTCTCTCCCCAGCCCTAGGGGTGGACTATGATTCTAGAGTAGAATCAGGAAAGTGTAAGAATTGATTTCAAATTTTAAGATACGTAGAGTAGGTTTCAAGTTCCAAAAATTGATAAATCTGTTCAAACGAGTAGATTTCAAGTTTCACTACCTGAAACCTAGAACCTAGATCTTGAATCCTAAAATAATTTTTTTTAAAGTTTTTTTATATATGTCTTCGCGATCTTATAATATTTTATGACATTTGATGATGAGTATATAATTTGGAGCCAAATAAATTTTTAGATTTAAGGTTCCAAAAAATAAAAGACCTGCTTCAATTGATTGATTCCAGGCTCTAAATGTAACTTATGCGGAATATGAAATTGCTCATCCCTACTTTTCCTTAAAGATTGTATCGTTCGCTCTCATTTTATTTAACTAAAAATAAAAAAATAAAAGAAATTGGCAAGTTCTCTGATATCCTGAAATCGACCCTAGAACCTATAATAGGATAGGTTCAAGGTTAAGGGGTTTCAAGGTACGACGGTTTCAGGCATCTTTCTTTTTCCCGCTCTTTCTTCCTTCCTGCCATAGCCAAAATGCATTTCGCCGCCACTGTCTCGCGAGATTTTTCCTTTTTTGGGTCAAAACTCACGAGATTGAAGAGAGAAAGAGCTTCAAGGCCCAACCGAACGTGGGGCCCCGATTCTGCCCAAGGCAAGTCGAGGGCGAGGATTATTTATTGAAAAGCCCCAACGATGGAGACAGTGGTGCTGCACTTCCTTGATGAGGAAGAAGAATACCTCAGGCTCAATCCCGTATGAAAGTAATCGTTTTCGAGGAGCGGGTATCACTAAATTGACGCTTCCTACAGTATCAGGCGCTGCGAATGTGTAGGAACAGTAAAAGTTGCAGGGAGCGGTGGTTGCTCGTGAATGAGGGCGCTTCCTTCACTTGTCGAGAACAAAGCGTCTGCTCTAAGCAAGGCTTTGATAGCCCATTGTCAAGCTATCGTGGGAGGAACTTTTTGGGATCTCTATACTGCCAATAATATATTAAGTGGGTATACAAAATGTGGAGAAATCTGGGTTGCTCGCCAACTGTTCGACCAAATGCGCAACAGAGATACAGTGTCCTGGAACACCTTGATTTCTGGTTACGTTAATAGTGGCAAGTTGGAGAGAGCATGGGTTTTCTGGAGTCCATGAGACAATGTGGACTAGACTTAGATGCTTATACTTTTTCAAGTATGCTAAAAGGAGTAGCTAGTGCTAGTAGGCTCGACCTTGGTCAGCAATTGCATTCCTTGATTTTCAAGCATGCACATGCTGGGAATGTTTATGCCGGAAGCGCTCTTTTGGACATGTATGCTAAGTGCGAGAGGGTTAAGGATGCGTACATCGTGCTTCAACACATGCCGCGACGTAACTCTGTCTCATGGAATGCGCTAATCAGTGGGTTTGCGCAAAGCGGTGACAGAGAGACTGCATTTTGGCTTTTAGATAGCATGGAGAATGAGGGTGTTAAGCCAGAGGATGGGACCTTTGCTCCTCTCTTGACATTGCTCGACGACCATGACTTTTTCAAGCTTACCAAACAGGTCCATGCCAAAATTATGAAGCATGGTCTAGAATGGGAAAATACTGTTTGTAATGCTGTGATTAATTCGTACTCAGAGTGTGGTTCCATTGAAGATGCTAAGAAACTGTTTGATAGCGTTGTCTTTAGAGATATAGTGACGTGGAATTCGATGCTAGCTGCTTACCTTGTGCATGGCGATGAAGATTCTGCCTTTAGGCTTTTTATTGATATGCAGTGGTTGGGCATTGAAATGGATCTTTACACTTACACAAGTATAATAAGTGCTTGTTTCGAAGAAGCGCGTGAAAATCAGGGAAAGTCCCTCCATGCTTTGGTGATTAAAAAAGGTCTGGAGCACTCATTACCAATCTCCAATACATTAATAGCTATGTATATCAAATTGGGTAATGGATCCATGGAAGGAGCTATTAGTGTTTTTCAAATCAATGGATTCTAAGGACCGGGTCTCTTGGAATTCCATGTTGACTGGATACTCCCAAGTTGGGTTGAGTGAAGATGCCTTGGAACTTTTTGCTCACATGAGATCTCTGGATACTGAGATTGATCATTATGCTTTTTCAGCGTTCTCAAGTCTTGCTCTGATTTGGCAACTCTCCTATTGGGCCAACAAGTACATGCATTGGCCCTTAAGTTTGGCTTTGAGTCAAATGAATTTGTTGGCAGTGGACTGGTCTTTATGTACTCTAAGTGTGGCATTATTAAAGATGCTAGAAACTCTTTTGAAGAGACCCTCCAAAGCAGCTCAGTCACTTGGAACGCAATCATTTTTGCATACGCACAACACGGTCTAGGACATGCTGCACTTGATCTTTTCCATACAATGAGAGCAAGGAGAATCAAGCTTGATCACATCACCTTTGTTGCTGTCCTGACTGCTTGTAGCCACATTGGTTTGGTTGAAGTGGGCTATGGGTTTCTATTGTCAATGGAAACTGATTATGGCATTCCTCCAAGGATGGAGAACTATGCTTGTGCAATTGATCTTTTTGGGCGAGCTGGGCTCGTGAATGAGGCTAAGGCCTTGGTGGATTTGTTGCCGTTTCAACCTGATATGATGGTGGTGGAGGACTTTATTGGGTGCTGTAGAGTAAGCGGGAACATGGAATTGGCTTGTCAAGTCGGGGAAATCGACTCCTTGAGCTAGAGCCTGAAAGAACAACAGCACTTATGTTCTGCCTGTCGGACATGTATGGGCGCCTTAAAAAATGGGGGTGAATCATGCCAGGGTAAAGAGGCTTATGAGGGAAAGAGGGGTAAGGAAGGTCCCTGGCTGGAGTGGATTGAGGTCCAAAACCAGGTTCATTCTTTCTTGCTGAAGACCCGTTCCCACCCACTCTGTGAAGATATATACCCTCTGTTGGAAGGCTTGAATGGATGAAGTAAGAAAGTTGGGTGAGGATGCCAATTCAGAGGATTCGTCACAACAAATGGAGATATGGTTTGGGACTCTTTTGAACAGTTATCGTTCCTTCCTTATTCGCTGCACCAAATGTTTGCCTGAAAAATTATCTGAGCACCTGTTCGCTGAAACAAATGATTGAATCCTCTATAATAAATCATAACAGAAACACAAATTTCATGCAGCTTTCTTCTCGTTGTTTTATTTCTCAATGGAGAGGAAGAGAAATTGGTTCATCATGAATGCGAAGCTTGCCCTTATACAATCAAAGTTTTACTATCTTCTCTAATAGGAAGTCACTCTTTGTTGCTCGTCCAAGGGGAAACAAGCTGTGAAGCATAGTGGGAGGAAGAAGGAGGACGCCTTTCAGTTGATCAATGATTTCAAATTTGTTTATCAACTGAAGGTAATTGAACCTTTGCAATTGGAGAAATCTTTACCTGGACCAATGACAGATTCTGATGTTAAGGTACCTTTAGTCTTAGTGATTTGTTGTGCTCCATCCGTTTTTTCCTTCTTACCACATGCTGTTGTCCTCGCCAAATTCCATGGTCTACCTCACTGCAGGTCAATACCTCCGAAAGAAACAAAGGACCTCATTGAGGGGAGGTGCTGAGTTAATTTGCTGGCGAAGGAATTATTAAACTCAATACTGACAGGGCAACCGAGAGGCAAACCCGAGGGTCACCGGAGCAGGTAGTGTGTTCACAGAATGGGGGAAGGAAATTGGATTGGAGGCTGTACAAGTTTGGTGGGCATATGCTCTTCCACACTGGTGGAAACTATGGGCTCTATTGGCAAGACCCCAAATCAGCACGACTGTTCGACCTTCAAGCAATGCTCATAGTTGAAAAATGGAATTTGCATTTGGCCTATAAGAGTTAAGGAAACAAGACAAGAGTATGATAGACTCGGGAATCCTTTGCTGAATTGAATCGAACGACCATATTTTAGACTGTATTACAAGAACAAACCAGCAGCAGAGTGGCTCGCTTACTGCGGGATTCTAATGAAGGCAAAATTACAGTTTCTGCAGAAGCCCGAGCGGACTTTTTGTTAGTCTTATCAGTTTGGTTTTCTTTAGAATCAGTCAAAGTTTTTAATTTTGTTGGATTTTATTGTTATAGTCCTAGATTGTAGGGTTGGTATCTTTTTTGCTATTTTGGTTGTTATCCATTTGTACAATGACCTATTTTAAAAGTTCTGTTGTCCGATTAATAAAGGAAGCAGAGAAGTAATTTTCAATCTAACCTCTCTTTCTTTTCGTTTTAATATTGCGTTATAAGCAACAGTGATATTAGAAGCCTGCTTTGTTTTGAGAGTGCTGAAAGTTCAAACAAGTGAGGAAAAGTGAGCCACAAAAGGTTGAGAGTCAAAAAAGAGAGTACGTGATAATACAGCAGTATTGAAATCGATGGCCTCGGATACATTTGTGCAACCAACTATCCCCCGTTTTGAATGGCCAACTATTATCATTGGAAGAATGCTGATAGAAAATTTCCTCAAGTCCAAGGAGTATTTGACAGGTAAATTTACCTCTGCAGTTGCAGAACCTGAGGAAGGGGTTCTGTTATTTGCAAAACGCAAAAAAGCAGATCTGGATGTGCTAAAATTGGAAAGATCTCAAGGCGAAAAATTATATTTTCCAAGCTATTGAATAAATTCAAATCTTGGAAATAAATTCTTGGCAAGGATACCTCCAAAGCAAATTTGGGACTCCGTGAAGAAGAAATATCAAGGATCAACAAGAGCAAAGAAGCAGCAGC
The DNA here is from genome assembly GCA_019149425.1 of Psidium friedrichsthalianum. Lineage (NCBI taxonomy): Eukaryota > Viridiplantae > Streptophyta > Magnoliopsida > Myrtales > Myrtaceae > Psidium > Psidium friedrichsthalianum. The sequence goes on from JAGVVM010002371.1 coordinate 5,297, forward strand.
TTCAAATTACTTCTTTCGTAGTTCTGCTTTCAAATACTTCTCTTGTAGTTTGAAATGGAGCGAATGAAATTGGGAGAATGGTGACAGATTATTTTTCCCGAACAATCGGCAATTGTTAATAAGAATGCAGATTCAAGGTGACAAGACGAAGCACATCGTCATAATTGAGAAAATTCTTCGATCCTCGACACCAAAATTCGACTTTTTTTTTGTGTCTGTTTCCATAGAGGAAGCCAAGGATATCAAAGAACTTTCAGTTTATGAATGGCAGGGATGAACAAAAATTCCCAACAGCAAGAGATGGAGGAGCAAGCGTTGGAGGCTTCAACCGAACACCATTTTTTCAAATCATCAGCTAAAGAAAATAAAAAAACGATGGTGCAGTGAATGTGGAAAAGGCAAGGGCAGAGGAAAACAATGATCGTAGCAGCTCAAATCAGTATCATGATTCTCAAGGGAATGGAAAAGGGCGTGAAGGTCGGCATTCAACTGGTTACAGACCAAAGTAAGTAGACAAATCGGACGTAGAGTGTTTTTAGATGTCACAGGTATGGCTATTATGATCAGAATGTCGAACTAATTGAATATACAAAGTGGAAGAAATAACTAATTTTGCAGAAAAAGAAGAAGTGTCTCTTTTGATGGCGTGTCATGTGAAGGAAGAAACTCAACGAAAAATGTGGTAATTTAAACATTGGCTGTAAGCAACCACATGAGTGGAGACAAAAGGTTTTCTTTGCTTTGGATGAATCTTTCCGCAATACTGTGAAGTTTGGAGATAATTCCACTATTTCTATTATGGGAAAAGGGAATGTAACAATTCACATGAAGAGAAATTCTATGCAGATCCATCTCAAATATTTTTTTTTATGTCCCTGAAGTTGAAGACCAATTTGTTGAGTGCTGGCCAACCACAAGAGAAGGGGTATGAGATCTCTATCAAGGCAGCATTTTGCAGAAAACAAGATGAAAAATTGGGTTTAAATTGCCCAAGTCGGTATGATGGAGAAACGAATGTTTCTGCTATGCCTCCACAATACCCACTCATTCTTGCTTCTCTGTGAGATTAAAGGATGAGGCTTTGTTATTAAGCAATTTTCGTTTGGGGACATCTCAATTTTGATGGGCTAAGGACATTGCATCAAAAGAACATGGTGATGGGTCTTCCTCAAGTTACAGCTCCTTCTCAAATTTGCGAAGAATGTGTTATTAGTAAACAACACCATAGTCCAATTTCCTCAAGGAAAAATTATGGAGATCAAGGAAACCCATTGGAGCTCATTCATTCAGATATCTGTGGGCCAATAAATCCATCTTCCAATGGAGGTTAAAGATACATAATTACCTTTATTGATGACTATAGCCGGAAAATTTGGGTTTACTTTTTGAAGAAAAAAAAATGAAGCTTTTGTAGCCTTTAAAAGCTATAAAGCATTCGTTGAAAAAAGAAGTTGGCAACCCAATAAAAGTTCTTTGCATTGATCTTAGTGGAGAACACAACTCAAATGAAATTTGCAAATTTTTTGTGAGATGACTACAACTCAGATCTATTTGGCTTCACAGATAGTTATTATGCTTAGAGATCTAGATGATAGAAAAGAAGCACTTCAGGATACGTTTTTATGCTAGGTTCAAGAGCTGTTTCATGGTCCTCAAAGAAGCAAAGCAATTGTTACTTATCAACAACCGAAGCTGGGTTTGTAGCTGGAACTTCATGTGCCTATCAAGCTATTTGGCTAAGGAAGACTCTTGGAAGAAAACTTCAGCTCAAGCAACAAGGAGCAAACTTCAATTTGCTGTGACAGTAGTTCAGCCATTAAACTCTCCAAAAAATCCTGTTTTACCATGGTAGAAAGCAAATAGGTAGATGTGAAAGTATCAACTACTTGAGGGATCTTACGAAGGATGAAGCAATTGATCTCGTTTTCTACAGAAGTGAAGATCAAATTGCGGATATATATCTGTTTACTTTACCCAAAAAAAAGTTGCCGATATATTCACTAAACCCTTCAAGTTGCCTATATTTCTGAAGCTAAGGAGACTACTTAGTGCTTACTCGATGGATAATCCAATTTTGAGGGAGGGTATCCATGGCATTTAAACTAAGCGTTTATAACATCAGATTAAGAGAAAGAATGTTAGCTATAATCAGTTTGATTTTTCTTTAGAATAAGTGAAAGTTGTTATTTGTTGGGATTTTTATTGCTATACTCCTAGATTATAGGGGTTATTTTTCTTTGTTGCTATTTTGTTGTTATCCGTTAATATCAACGACCTATTTTTAAAAAGTTCTGTGGTGGTTGTTAGGTGAATAAAGGAAGCAGAGAAGTATTTTTCATAGATGAAAAATACTTCTCTGCTTCCTTTATTCACCTAACAACACCACAGAACTTTTTAAAAATAGGTCGTTGATATTAACGGATAACAACAAAATAGCAACAAAGAAAAATAACCCCTATAATCTAGGAGTAAATAGCAATAAAATCCCAAAAAATAACAACTTTCACTTATTCTAAAGAAAATCAAACTGATTATAGCTAACATTCTTTCTCTTAATCTGATGTTATAAACGCTTAGTTTAAATGCCATGGATACCCTCCCTCAAATTGGATTATCCATCGAGTAAGCACTAAGTAGTCCTCCTTAGCTTCAGAAATATAGGCAACTTGAAGGGTTTTAGTGAATATATCGTCAACTTTTTTTTTTTGGGTAAAGTAAAACAGATATATATCCGCAATTTGATCTTCACTTCTGTAGAAAACGAGATCATATTGCTTCATCCTTCGTAAGATCCCTCAAGTAGTGATACTTCACATCTACCTATTTGCTTTCTACCATGGTAAAACAGGATTTTTGGAGAGTTTAATGGCTGAACTAACTGTCACAGCAAATTGAAGTTTGCTCCTTGTTGCTTGAGCTGAAGTTCTTCCAAGAGTCTTCCTTAGCCAAATAGCTTGATAGGCACATGAAAGTTTCCAGCTAACAAACCCAGCTTCGGTTGTTGATAAAGTAACAATTGCTTGCTTCTTTGAGGACCATGAAAACAGCTCTTGAACCTAGCATAAAAACGTATCCTGAAGTGCTTCTTCATCTATCATCTAGATCTCTAGCATAATAACTATCTGTGAAGCCAAATAGATCTGAGTTGTAGTCATCTCACAAAAATTTGCAAATTCATTTGAGTTGTGTTCTCCACTAAGATCAATGCAAAGGAACTTTTTTTGGGTTGCCAACTTCTTTTTTCAACGAATGCTTTATAGCTTTTAAAGGCTACAAAAGCTTCATTTTTTTCCTTTCAAAAAGTAAACCCAAATTTTCCGGCTATAGTCATCAAATAAAGGTAATTATGTATCTTTAACCTCCATTGGAAGATGGATTTATTGGCCCACAGATATCTGAATGAATGAGCTCCAATGTCTTCCTTGATCTCCATAATTTTCCTTGAGGAAAATTGAACTAATGGTGTTTGTTTCTAATAACACATTCTTCGCAAATTTTAAGAAGGAGCTGTAACTTGAGGAAGACCCATCACCATGTTCTTTTGATGCAATGTCCTTAGCCCATCAAAATTGGAGATGTCCCCAACGAAAAATGCTTATAACAAAAGCCTCATCCTTTAATCTCACAGAGAAGCAAGATGAGTGGTATTGTGGAGCATAGCAGAAACATTCGTTTCTCCATCATACCGACTTGGGCAAATTAAACCCAATTTTTTCATCTTGTTTTCTGCAAATGCTGCCTTGATAAGAGATCTCATACCCCTTCTCTTGTGGTTGGCCAGCACTCAACAAATTGGTCTTCAACTCAGGGACATAAAAAAAATATTTGAGATGATCTGCATAGAATTTCTCTTCATGTGAATTGTACATTCCCTTTTCCCATAATAGAAAATAGTGGAATTATCTCCAAACTTCACAGTATTGCGGAAAGAAATTCATCCAAAGCAAAGAAAACCTTTTGTCTCCACTCATGTGGTTGCTACAGCCCAATGTTTAAAACCACATTTTTCGTTGAGTTTCTTCTTCACATGACACGCCATCAAAAGAGACACTTCTTCTTTTTCTGCAAAATTAGTTATTTCTCCACTTTGTATATTCAATTAGTTCGACATTCTGATCTAATAGCCATACCTGTGACATCTAAAACACTCTACGTCCGATTTGTCTACTTACTTTGGTCTGTAACCAGTTGAAATGCCGACCTCACGCCCTTTTCCATTCCCTTGAGAATCATGATACTGATTTGAGCTGCTACGATCATTGTTTCCTCTGCCCTTGCCTTTTCCACATTCACTGCACCATCGTTTTTTTATTTTCTTTAGCTGATGATGAAAAATATGGTGTTCGGTTGAAGCCTCCAACGCTTGCTCCTCCATCTCTTGCTGTTGGGAATTTTTTGTTCATCCCTGCCATTCATCAACTGAAAGTTCTTTGATATCCTTGGGTTCAGACCACCAAAAAAAAAGTCGAATTTTGGTGTCGAGGATCGAAGAATTTTCTCAATTATGACGATGTGCTTCGTCTTGTCACCTTGAATCTGCATCTTATTAACAATTGCCGTTGTTCGGGAAAAATAATCTGTCACCATTCTCCCAATTTCAATTCGCTCCATTTCAAACTACAAGAGAAGTATTTGAAGCAGAACTACGAAAGAAGTAATTTGAAGCTGCTGCTTCTTTGCTCTTGTTGATCCTTGATATTTCTTCTTCACGGAGTCCCAAATTTGCTTGGAGGTATCCTTGCCAAGAATTATTTCCAAGATTGATTTATCAATAGCTTGGAAAATATAATTTTTCGCCTTGAGATCTTTTCAATTTTAAGCACATCCAGATCTGCTTTTTTGCGTTGCAAATAACAGAACCCCTTCCTCAGGTTCTGCAACTGCAGAGGTAATTTACCTGTCAATACTCCTTGGACTTGAGGAAATTTTCTATCAGCATTCTCCAATGAATAATAGTGGCCATCAAAACGGGGGATAGTTGGTTGCACAAATGTATCCGAGGCCATCGATTTCAATACTGCTGTAATTATCACGTACTCTCTTTTTGACTCTCCAACCTTTTGTGGCTCCACTTTTCCCTCACTTGTTTGAACTTTCAGCACTCTCAAAACAAAGCAGGCTCTAATATCACTGTTGCTTATAACGCAATAAAACGAAAGAAAGAGAGGTTAGATTGAAAATACTTCTCTGCTTCCTTTATTAATCTGACAACAGAAACTTTTAAAAATAGGTCATTGATACAAATGGATAACAACAAATAAAAAAGATACCAACCCTACAATCTAGGACTATAACAATAAAATCCACAACAAAATAAAAACTTTGACTGATTCTAAAGAAAACCAAACTGATTATAGCTAACAAAAAGTCCGCTCGGGCTTCTGCAGAAACTGTAATTTTGCCTTCATTAGAATCCCGCAGTAAGCGAGCCACTCTGCTGCTGGTTTGTTCTTGTAATACAGTCCTAAAATATGGTCGTTCGATTCAATTCAGCAAAGGATTCCGAGTCATCAATACTCTTGTCCTTGTTCCTTAACTCTTATAGCCAAATGCAAATCCATTTCAACTATGAGCATTGCTTGAAGGTCGAAACAGTCGTGCTGATTGGGTCTTGCCAATAGAAGCCCTATAGTTCCACCAGTGTGGAAGAGCCATATGCCACCACCAACTTGTACAGCCTCCAATCCATTTCCTCCCCCATCTGTGAACACACTACCTGCCTCCGGTGACCCTCGGGTTGCCTTCGGTTTGCCCTGTCAGTATTGAGTTTTAATAATTCCTCGCCAGCAAATTAACTCAGCACCTCCCCTCAATGAAGGTCCTTTGTTTTCTTTCGGAGGTATTGACCTGCAGTGAGGTAGACAATGGAATTTTGGCGAGGACAACAGCATGTGGTAGAAGGAAATAACGGATGGAGCAACAACAAATCACTAAGACTAAAGGTACCTTAACATCAGAATCTGTCATTGGTCCAGGTAAAGATTTCTCCAATGCAAAGGTTCAATTACCTTCAGTTGATAAACAAATGAAATCATGATCAACTGAAAGGCGTCCTCCTCTTCCTCCACTATGCTTCACAGCTTGTTCCCCTTGACGAGCGAACAAAGAGTGACTTCCTATTTAGAGAAGATAGTAACTTTGATTGTATAGGGCAAGCTTCGCATTCATGATGAACCAATTTCTCTTCCTCTCCATTGAGAAATAAACAACGAGAAAGAAAGCTGCATGAAATTTGTGTTTCTGTATGATTATTATAGAGGATTCATTCATTTGTTCAGCGACAGGTGCTCAGATAATTTTTCAGGCAAACATTTGGTGCAGCGAATAAGGAAGAACGTAACTGTCAAGAGTCCCAAACCATATCTCCATTTGTTGTGACGAATCCTCTGAATTGGCATCCTCACCCAACTTTCTTACTTCATCCATCAAGCCTTCCAACAGAGGGTATATATCTTCACAGAGTGGGTGGGAACGGTCTTCAGCATTGAAAGAATGAACCTGGTTTTGACCTCAATCCACTCCAGCCAGGGACCTTCCTTACCCCTCTTTCCCTCATAAGCCTCTTTACCCTGGCATGATCACCCCATTTTTTAAGGCGCCCATAATGTCCGACAGCAGAACATAAGTGCTGTGTTCTTCAGGCTCTAGCTCAAGGAGTCGATTCCCGAACTTGACAAGCCAATTCCATGTTCCCGCTACTCCTACAAGCACCCAATAAAGTCCTCCACACCATCATATCAGGTTGAAACGGCAACAAATCCACCAAGGCCTTAGCCTCATTCACGAGCCCAGCTCGCCCAAAAAGATCAATTGCACAAGCATAGTTCTCCATCCTTGGAGGAATGCCATAATCAGTTTCCATTGACAATAGAAACCCATAGCCCACTTCAACCAAACCAATGTGGCTACAAGCAGTCAGGACAGCAACAAAGGTGATGTGATCAAGCTTGATTCTCCTTGCTCTCATTGTATGGAAAAGATCAAGTGCAGCATGTCCTAGACCGTGTTGTGCGTATGCAAAAATGATTGCGTTCCAAGTGACTGAGCTGCTTTGGAGGGTCTCTTCAAAAGAGTTTCTAGCATCTTTAATAATGCCACACTTAGAGTACATAAAGACCAGTCCACTGCCAACAAATTCATTTGACTCAAAGCCAAACTTAAGGGCCAATGCATGTACTTGTTGGCCCAATAGGAGAGTTGCCAAATCAGAGCAAGACTTGAGAACCGCTGAAAAAGCATAATGATCAATCTCAGTATCCAGAGATCTCATGTGAGCAAAAAGTTCCAAGGCATCTTCACTCAACCCAACTTGGGAGTATCCAGTCAACATGGAATTCCAAGAGACCCGGTCCTTAGAATCCATTGATTTGAAAACACTAATAGCTCCTTCCATGGATCCATTACCCAATTTGATATACATAGCTATTAATGTATTGGAGATTGGTAATGAGTGCTCCAGACCTTTTTTAATCACCAAAGCATGGAGGGACTTTCCCTGATTTTCACGCGCTTCTTCGAAACAAGCACTTATTATACTTGTGTAAGTGTAAAGATCCATTTCAATGCCCAACCACTGCATATCAATAAAAAGCCTAAAGGCAGAATCTTCATCGCCATGCACAAGGTAAGCAGCTAGCATCGAATTCCACGTCACTATATCTCTAAAGACAACGCTATCAAACAGTTTCTTAGCATCTTCAATGGAACCACACTCTGAGTACGAATTAATCACAGCATTACAAACAGTATTTTCCCATTCTAGACCATGCTTCATAATTTTGGCATGGACCTGTTTGGTAAGCTTGAAAAAGTCATGGTCGTCGAGCAATGTCAAGAGAGGAGCAAAGGTCCCATCCTCTGGCTTAACACCCTCATTCTCCATGCTATCTAAAAGCCAAAATGCAGTCTCTCTGTCACCGCTTTGCGCAAACCCACTGATTAGCGCATTCCATGAGACAGAGTTACGTCGCGGCATGTGTTGAAGCACGATGTACGCATCCTTAACCCTCTCGCACTTAGCATACATGTCCAAAAGAGCGCTTCCGGCATAAACATTCCCAGCATGTGCATGCTTGAAAATCAAGGAATGCAATTGCTGACCAAGGTCGAGCCTACTAGCACTAGCTACTCCTTTTAGCATACTTGAAAAAGTATAAGCATCTAAGTCTAGTCCACATTGTCTCATGGACTCCAGAAAACCCCATGCTCTCTCCAACTTGCCACTATTAACGTAACCAGAAATCAAGGTGTTCCAGGACACTGTATCTCTGTTGCGCATTTGGTCGAACAGTTGGCGAGCAACCCAGATTTCTCCACATTTTGTATACCCACTTAATATATTATTGGCAGTATAGAGATCCCAAAAAGTTCCTCCCACGATAGCTTGACAATGGGCTATCAAAGCCTTGCTTAGAGCAGACGCTTTGTTCTCGACAAGTGAAGGAAGCGCCCTCATTCACGAGCAACCACCGCTCCCTGCAACTTTTACTGTTCCTACACATTCGCAGCGCCTGATACTGTAGGAAGCGTCAATTTAGTGATACCCGCTCCTCGAAAACGATTACTTTCATACGGGATTGAGCCTGAGGTATTCTTCTTCCTCATCAAGGAAGTGCAGCACCACTGTCTCCATCGTTGGGGCTTTTCAATAAATAATCCTCGCCCTCGACTTGCCTTGGGCAGAATCGGGGCCCCACGTTCGGTTGGGCCTTGAAGCTCTTTCTCTCTCAATCTCGTGAGTTTTGACCCAAAAAAAGGAAAAATCTCGCGAGACAGTGGCGGCGAAATGCATTTTGGCTATGGCAGGAAGGAAGAAAGAGCGGGAAAAAGAAAGATGCCTGAACCGTCGTACCTTGAAACCCCTTAACCTTGAACCTATCCTATTATAGGTTCTAGGGTCGATTTCAGGATATCAGAGAACTTGCCAATTTCTTTTATTTTTTTATTTTTAGTTAAATAAAATGAGAGCGAACGATACAATCTTTAAGGAAAAGTAGGGATGAGCAATTTCATATTCCGCATAAGTTACATTTAGAGCCTGGAATCAATCAATTGAAGCAGGTCTTTTATTTTTTGGAACCTTAAATCTAAAAATTTATTTGGCTCCAAATTATATACTCATCATCAAATGTCATAAAATATTATAAGATCGCGAAGACATATATAAAAAAACTTTAAAAAAAATTATTTTAGGATTCAAGATCTAGGTTCTAGGTTTCAGGTAGTGAAACTTGAAATCTACTCGTTTGAACAGATTTATCAATTTTTGGAACTTGAAACCTACTCTACGTATCTTAAAATTTGAAATCAATTCTTACACTTTCCTGATTCTACTCTAGAATCATAGTCACCCCTAGGCTGGGGAGAGACATCCTCTTTTATGTTCAAGAAATGGAATTTTATCAAGCACGTGAAAAACAAGATACACATTTGTTTGATCGACACGTGGAGTGACAAATTCTCTTTACGAAATTTTTTGGACAAATCCACCGTGGCATTTGATGTGACATCATTAATGTTTTTTAGGACAACTGGTGCTAATGTGGCGTCACACAAGAATTCAAAAGAAAAAAAAAAATTAAAAAAGCCCTCTTTTTTTTTTTTGGTTGATCAAGCATGGCTGTCGAGCTCGAGGGCCCAGATCCAGGCGATCTCCATCTCGGCCGAGCTCCGTCGACCTTAATTTGGGTGTTGAGCTGCACCCGTCGCGGCGAGCTCGAACTTAGATCTGAGCGTGAAGCTCCGCCGCCGCACGTCGAGCCCGACCCAGAGTCATGATCGACCTCTACCACCGTGTTGAGCTCGAAGAATGCGGAGAGGCTCAGATTGGGGAGAAAACGAACAGGCGATAATGGGCTGCCGGGGTTGCGATACCCCTAATGGAGGTCGTCGCAGCCACGAGCTGAGGCCACCAGACCTTCGCTGACCTCGGATTAGAGGCGTAAACTCCACATCCGGGGCTGCGCGGAGGCCGGCTTTTATCTCAAACGGAGGTTGATCCGACAGCGCGATGGAAATAGACAGAGCGAGATGTAGTCGAGTATGGCTGAAGAGAAATTAGGCATTGGCGATCCACGGTGAAGGCGGCGGCGGGGGCGGCGGACACGTCGGCCAGGTGCTGACCAAGAATCAAGATGGTGGAGGAAGGAAAATAGAAAAACGACACAAATCCATAACGCATGCTTAAAATGTACGAGCAAGCCAATGAGAAGCGTCAGATTCTTGATCCAGACTCACAGAAATCAAGAATTGGTAAATTTTCAATGCGATGAACCATGCAAGAAAAACATAAAATGAGTTGGGCATAATATTGCCGCTCGACAGCCACATCGGGCTCCATTTGTCTTCCGTTGTCCACGTAAGCTGCTACGTTAGAATTTTAACGGCCTGTCTTTGATAGAATGGTGACAAAATGTATATACGTCTTAGCGTTATAAGTTTGGGATTTTGAGTGACACTAATCTAAGGTATTAATATCACACTAGGTATAATTTGAAATTTCAGAGGCACCTATCGCGGTTGGCGGTTTTCGTTCTAGGATGACAAATATCACCACATGCCACAAATAAAAATGAAAATTTTGCAATGTCTTATTCAATTGTAACAAAGAAAGAAACAGAATTGAGCACCTCCAAATTTTGCTAATGCCAGAATCTTTTTATCTGTCTTGATCATCACGAGATCCGAAGTCCGGTCCTTTCAAACACATCAGCCCATGTTCTCTATCCCACCGGACGCCCTTTGCCTACCGGCCCTACCCTGCATTGGCTCTTCAGGTCTAGCAATTTGGTCCGCCCTAGAAAATCGGAAGGGGAGACGATTTAAATCGTGCACTGCGTGATGTCCATGTGGCGAGTGATTGGGAGATGAATCGATTCGGAGATTTACCTCGTGATCGCCGCGGTAGGGTTGTCGTTCCATGGCTCGGGAGCGCGGAAGGAATTGAAGGGCTGGATGCTGGTCGTTCCTTCTTCGTACGTCGATTGGTAAGAGAGTCCTTGATAATTCATGTGACTTGAGTCAAGCAGAGGAGTGGCCTACGTGCACACAAAAGGATGACAATTAAATGTGTCCATTTTACGGATATCGTCGTCTGAGGTTTATTGATCATGTTTAGGCTTACCGGGGCAGACCGAATTGGCCCGTAGAAGCTCCCGCCACCGCCCCCATTCGAGAAAAACGATGGCGGCAACGGCGGGAGTTCAACGAGAGTATTGTTGAATCCCTGTCGTTGCCTCTTCAATTCTTGGTCTCTCTGTCGAAGGAAAGATAGGCAACGATTCGCATATTCGAGCTGCTCCTCGCAGAACTTTATCTCCCACTTGAGTCTCCGAGCGACCCCGAGACATCCATGCACGGGATCGCCTCTCCTGATGTTACCCTCGGTGAGTATCGACTCGGCGGCTTGTTTTCTCAGCTCCGGGTCAACCGAATTCACGATGCTGTGTATGTTGGTCACGCCGAAGAGCCGCTGCGCGTTCTGGAACTCGTCGAACCGGCTCGCCGGGAAGAGCTCGGCGTATGGACAGCCGTCATCACACCTCTTTCTCTGGTGTCTACACGACGCACAAGCTTTGGAAGTTGCAGGCATGGCTTGCCCAATTGAAAATGCGAGAGATCGAAGTACAAAAGCTATGGCAAAGAAATCTTTCTTATAGAGAGATTTGAATTGAAGCAGGCTCTGACTTGGTTAGATTTCCAACCAAATTTGGTTAACTAGTGTTAATGGGGTTAGATTTTGTTTTCCCTAAATGAAACGTGGGCAATTTATTACCTGCTGACTTCACAATGTTGCTCAACATATCATTAGTAAGCAAATCAATAATTGAATTTTAACCTCAAACTTTTGTCTCAAAATTAGGGAAAAAAAAGCCTAAGCAATAACCATGATACCTAACTTTTGTCTGAAAATTTGAAAAAGAAGGAGATAATTGTCCAAGAAATATTAAACCTATTCTATAGCAACCAATTTAGTCTTAAACTTTTCAATTGTGTCAATTTAATCGTAAACATTTTGAAATTCTTTCAATTTAGACTAAACCTATTATTTGGATGATTGGCAGAAAGGTTTATATTGATAAATTATCAAAATGTATAGAACTAAATTAAAAAATAATCAAAAGATTCAGAATTGAATTAATACGATTGAAAAATTTGGGACTGAATTAGCTGTTGTACAATAAGTTAAAGACTTTTTGGACAATTATCCCTCCAAAAAAGCTTATGCATGATACTTAATTGTATGATAATAATGATTTTTTTTTCTACCAAATGGACGAAAGCCAAGGTTTGGATTATTTTGGTCTAATATGATAACGATGCTTGAATCACAGTACATGAAGTTCGGCAAGCATTTCACAGACAGACCACATTTTCCCTTCTATGGTAAAGAAAGGAACAGTTTCCGTGTCATCTTGGGCTGATGGAGATAAAATTTGCAATGTTTAATTCCAAACAGGGAACATATATTCTTTTATTTCCCTGCACCTATCTACTAAGATAAGGAGAAATACTTCCGCGTGCATCACAGTTTATGTCACATTCTCTGCAGCTATCCATGCATGACGTTTGACCAATATTGATATGCATTGCGTAGTACCTGTAGAACTGACTGTCCAGTAGTATCTTCGATACTGAGCATTTCATCAGATGCCGCTGCAAGTATCTCCGCACATATCTCGGCAAATGTGGCCAACAAGTGCTCGGGGGCCATTTGTTTCAGCAAACTAGTGTAAATGCACATTCTTTTGGACCTTGAAATTTAAGCCTGATGAACAGTCTCCTTTGGTACCATATGATATCGTCTCTTTGAATGAGATCACGATTCCAGTAAGCAATCTTAATTGAGATTTGTAACCCATACCTTATCGAAAACAGATGGCTCTCAGCCTGTGAAATCTGGGAACTGCAATGTCCACTGTGCATATGGCAATCATTGAGAACAAAAATTGCTTCCACAAAACTGTTATAAGCTAAAAGTGGTGCTTTGATTGCAAAGAAAGAAGAACATATAGTTAGAAGGATAGGATTCATGAGCATTTCTTTGAAGATCAACCTTTATAACTGTGAACTACCTCTCAGAATATTCCCTAAGTGAGAATCAGTAAGTTCTCTGATCTTTTCAGATTCATCCACCAGAGACAAGAAATAAAAAAAAAAGGAGCAGTCCCTTCCATTTCACATAGTCCCTCTGAAGAAATTTATGCCAACCAATCAATGGAAGAGTACGTCTTCATAAACAGGCAAAGCTTTTGTCTAAAAATGACATCATAAATAGTGATATCACAAGCAAAACTAGACCTGGAGCAATCTCGACAGAAGTATGAAAGTCTGCCTCCTAACAATTTTGCACGGATCACCCGGACACCTCATGATTTTTGCTATGTCACTGTATAGCGATAAAGCATTAGTCATGCGAGCAGTTTTCCAAGTTTCGAGTGAATAATTATCACTTTCGCATATGTGGGTCAAAAATCACAACTAGTACGATTAGTGCTCACCAATCAATTAAAGCGGTGTAACGAACACAAAAATCCGCCATCATCACTACCAGATTGTTCCTAAGAGTGGAAGAATCACTTTTCTCAAGCTCCTGCAACATCAGGAAATGGTTAACACAAGTAACAAGAAAAAAAAATGAGGAAAGCCGACTAGAAGACAAGGTCTTTTAGGGACAAACTTGAATACCAGAAAACATTATCTGGAACACAATATGTCAACTAACAAGCAGATCTCGGGGTTCAAGGGGAAAGCCAGGAAGCATTTCGAGCAAAGGTTTCACATATTTATCTGAAATTTCAAGAATAAATTCAATCTTTTTTATTGTTTTATCCTCAAATCATCGAAAGCCGAGTCTTGACATGCATCAAACTGGTATGTCACTAACCAGTAACTCCAGTAAATTTCAATATCTTGCGATGGATATTTCACAGACGTGAAATAACTTTAAGCTGGGAATCTATTCAGTTCAAACAATACAATAGAAAATACATAAGGCCAAAACTTCCAAACTTAAGTTTGATATTATCAGAGCCCATTTAGTTAAAAGACGACAACAAATGCAGCGGCACAAAAAAATAGTGTTCGCAGTTTGGGCTTTCAATCTCTAAAGGAAAGTAATCTGACAATCATAAATTTGAATTTTCAAGGCAAACTAGATAAAATCTCTACACATCAGCACTTTTTAATCTTGAAGTGATGCTTAAATGGGCATCATAGGAAAGTGCAACCTTACCAAACTACACTACTTAGAATAAAAGCTACTTCACAACGTTATGCACCCAACTCACAGACCAAAATAAATTAAGGCACCCAACTTGTTTCTTTCTAAACCAGAACATGACATTACAAGAATTTCCAGTAAAATATAAGCCAGTTTTTAGTAAGGAACACATACTACCTGCACAAACAGGGGTCTATAACGCTTTGCAATTTTCCCTGGATACAAGGAAAATCTTTCCCATTGTTAACCACCCCCGGATACATAATGATGCAGCCATCGGTTTCAGAGAAAATTGAGGAGCCAAAAACAACTTTGATTTTCATTGGAGATCACCAGAAGTAATGATCTTGTGCAATAATGGGATCACTGTGCTCAAGTCTGCTGAAGGACAGACAATAACTGAGGAACCAACTGTATAAGCTGCAATTGTTGCTTGTGACAGTAATTTGGACGTCGTCATAGATATTCCGCTTCTTCTATTCCCAATTCTTGGAGGAGTAAAGAAGTTGCCTTCATCATTTTCTTGTGTGTTCTCGAAAATGTACTTCTCTATAGCTTGGGTGGCTTTAGGGAGAAGTTGTCTTACCCATCTCAGAATAAGTGCGTCAGCCTTTCCTGCACTTAAAGCCTTCTGCTTGCACAACGTTTTAAGGACTTCTACATGAGCATTGACCTGCAACCAGACAATGCCATTATAACATATGCATGTGCATTCGTAAGTGAATATGAGTAGTGTTTTTGGTAAATATACCTTCCCATTCGCTAAATTATTAGGCGAGCTCCACACTAGGCTTTGAAAGATTTTCATTGCAGGACATGATTCATGCCACGTTAATGATGGTTGTTGGAAAATGTGGTCTCAAGAGGCGACATTATTTTTAATCCCATGTGTCATTATAAAAAACAGTCAGAAAACAATTGGAGTTACTTAAGGTACTTGGAATAGATGTCTTATGTATGGAAATCATCCATACATAAAGACAGCCATCTATTCAAGAGAAACCTATTTAGTTTATCTTATTCTACATGCTGAACGAGCCTCAAGCATGAGACCATATTTGTTCCATTACAACATATGATTGACTCATTAATTGCATCGCTGAGATTTACGAGTTCTTCATTCACTTGTCATACGAAACAGATATTCCCACAGCTCCACAAAAATGATTGACTCGCTAAGTGCATCACTGACATTCACAAGTTCTTCATTCAGTTTTCATATGAAACAGATTTACCGCAGTCTTGTTTCTTAGGCCACATGGTAGAGAAAACAGCCAGCATGCAGAAAATCAAAGAGTGATTAGCCTGAAATAATTGATGATGGTGACAGATAATGTACCTCTGTTGGGTGCATATCAAATCCTTCAATTCGTTTTAGTAAATTATGAGCCAAGTCTGCAGCAGGGTCAGGGAACAGCTCAATAGAAATATTAGCCATTGTTTGCAAGAGGAAAACACGGTGACCAGCCCAAGTGATAGAGTAGGGTTCCGCATCATCATCTTCATGCCAATCTCCATGGGTAAGTGGCGTCTTTATCTCACATCCCAATCTAGTTCCATCAAGGAGTTGCCAATGATGATGGAGAAATTCCCATTCAACGGTATCCGGAAGAAATGCTGACACCTCCGATAGAAGAAACCACGCACCTTGTGGGCCTGTCCACTTATCAATTGGCAGTGACTGACTTAACCAGAGAGACTCGGATGTTCTAATAATTTTCTGAAGAGCTGTAGCTAATACGGGCCTAAGCCGATTTGTCTTGCCAAGACTTTTGCATATCTACTTTATCGATGGCAAATCTGTCGCAGTAGACCCAATGCTCTATCTGGAAATAGTAAGTCAATCTGCCTATCCAAATCTTTGTCCTTGCCATGCAACTTATATGGAGCAGAGTAATTATGAGGTGAACCAGCTGATCCCGCTCTTGATATCTTTTCTACAACCAGTTCTAGGAACAAGTTCTCACGTTCCTCCTGGATGCTTGACTCGTTGTCACTTATTAAGCGAGGGACAAAACGAAACCACTCAGTTGCTACAATTACATCTGGAAATTTCCCAAAGGCCTAGAGAGCAAAGGAAGAGATTCACATGAGATCACGTTCCGCAACAGAAACTCCAGAGCAAATGATGCGTATAAAATCAAAATGATAAAAGGCAAACATTTTAAGCTTGTTAATTGCAAAAGCATGAGGCTCCATGAAAAATGCTATGCTAAATTTAAAGTTTAGTTGTCATAAAACGGAAGTATGCAAATTTGGTCATCCATTCTTGTATAATGTCCTTCATCAAATTATCCACAACAACGCAATCTAATAAAGATCCAATATCATGGAGTAGTCTAGAGGTTATTGTATGAGGCAGACATTCAATCATATTAATCACATGTCAGTTACTTGATCTTGCGGTTAAAAAGCTATAAAACCCACATGTTAGAAATTATAGATTCTGACAAAGTATTAGGCCTTTATCGTTAGAGATTGACAAAAGAATGTAAAAGCATTGACCGCCAAAACGAAGCAGGAAGATGGAAAGTACAATCAAACGACCAGACTAACTAGCCACAATACATAAGTGTTACTGGTCCACTTCATCCTTCTCCCCTGCCAACAGAGAAGTAACTTGTGGCTTCATTGATCTCTAACAGGAATACGACAAGTAAATGGTCTCATGCTCACCTGCTAGGAATGTCAAGGGAAATTGTTCAAGCCAGCTTAAGGCTTTTAATTAGACTAATGATGATATCTCACATTCAAGAAGTTTTATGTATGTCAATAGTGAGCTGCAATTGACTAATCCATGGGATTCCTCAAGACAAATGAATTGGGAGAAATGGAAAACAAGAGTATCAAACCGCTCAAACCGCATATATTCACCGGTCAATATAATAACCCCAAACTAATTTGCTAATATAACTTCTTGACAAAATATCATCTGAGGCCACACAATCTGACTTTAGAGAGGGCTGAAACTGCTGGCTTCCTTGTACTGACAAGCGGATCAAAACAAGCCATACCCATGGTTTTTAGCAAAACTCCATCAAAAGAACAACTGAAACAAGATGTCCACTTCGTGACCAGATGAAGCGCAGCCTTCCTGACTGCTGCTTTCTCATCCGTACACTGAATCTTTAAAAGATCATTTATAGTGGCCTCTGTCTTCTAGCCAACTCCATCTCCAATCCCCAGTACTTCCTTCAGAATCTTGCAACTCCTATCGTCATTTGCAAAGACACCTACCAAATGAACTAAATTTGATAAAGCGCATGCTCTAATAGCAGAGTTCGAGTCAGAACAACGCTTAATCAAGGCCTGCAAACATCTCAATCCCCACTAATCATTCGCTTCATTCGCTTGAACTCCAAGTGGATCTTTCAATGACATACAATTGGGACAACAAGATCAACAGCCAAGAGCCTAAAACTACTTTTTCCTTTTGTCATCTTCACCACCTACTCTACAAAGTTGTCCTGATCGCTACATTGCAGAGCTCTAAATATCTGCATTATTGACTCCACTGCTGAGGCACGAAGCTCAGACTTCTCTGGGGCCTTCTGGACCAGATATTTTGGGAAATTTACAACGGCTTTTTTTACGCCTTCCCACTCTTTCCCAGCATCCACCATATAATTAATCGCAAAACTCAGCGCCAACGTCCTCACTTCTGATTTGGCTAACATAATTGATGGGGACAAAGATTTCGAAACCCTCTGCAGCAGAATTAGCCTGGTCTCCATGCTCAGGCCTCAATAATGCTCTTAAGAGCTGCGAACACAAGTCTGTTAGCTTGCAAAAAGATCTCGAGTTACAGAAGAATCAGGCACCATCATTGGAAGTTCGGCTACAGTAAGTACTAAAGACTTCAAAATATCCTCACTCTCCTCAACATAATCAGTACCAATGTGGTGCAAATTCCGGATCCCGGAAACCTATCCAATGAATCAAATCCATCACCACAACCAGCTTTTCCAACACAGCGAAGAAAAGCCTCTCATCAACTTCACTCTCCTCAACATAATCAGTACCAATGTGGCACAAATTCCGGGATCCCGGACCACACCTCCCTCCTTTCCTCTTCGGTTCAGCCGGAGCTCTCGCGCTACTCCTAGAATCTTTCTCGAGAATCGCCTGCCTAGACTTTACGGACTTCGAACGGATGCAGAAGAGAGGCGAAGGCCAATGACGCGAGGAGGCTCAAGACGGGAGCATTCGGCGACAGACGCAGGGACAGATAAACGTCTGATGCTCAGAGAGAGAGGCGAGGAGAGCTACCTGAGTTCATAGTTGACTGCGCGAGGGAAGACACGGGGAGGTTCTTCGAGACGAGTTCCTCGAAGAACCGGTGAAGGAGCTCCGAATCGTTCGCGTCGACGAGGCGTTGCAGATGCTGAGAACGTCGATTCGGACACCGATGGTGACTGGACGAGGGAGGAGGTGTTCGGAGGTGCGTGGAGCTCTTCCAAGTCGGTGACGGTTCGCGATAGTGTTTCTTCCATGGCTGTAATCAGAGCTCAGAGGATGATCCTCCCTTCTGATTTCAGTTCGCGATGATGGTATCGTCTTCAAACTATCACTTTCCCGCTCTCGGCGAGTCTCTCTCTCAGTTGAACTCGCGGTCGCGGCAACTGTACAATTTATGGTAAATGTTAAGTTTCACGTTTACGCTAAGAGGAATGTCTTAACGTGATAAGGAATTTTTTTACGCAGAAGAGGTGTGGGGTAATTTACAAGGAGGATTTTAAATGAGGGCCTGAGTATTCTCATTTTTTCAAATAAGAACGTAAAGTGTCTTTATTATTTCAAATAACGATCTGATCAAGGGCATTTTCGTTATTTACTTTTATTTCTTTTCTTTTGAATATTTTCTTTTTCTATTTCTTTTTTTTTCCTCCTTTTCCTTGGTGGCCAGTCTCAGGCAATGATCAGTAGCGACGAGGGTTGGGCAAGCCTACCCTCGATAGTCATGAAGAACGGCCTCGCTTGGGTGAGCCCTCGCTCGATGTGGCGAGAGCTGCTCTTGTTGACCATAGACAAGGTGGCCCTCGCCGGTCACCTACAATAAAAAAATAAAAAAAAAAAAAAATGATAAAAATGCAATTGATCAGGCCTTTTTTTTTTTTAAATAATGAGAGCATTTCAAACTATTAATTGAAACAAGGTATAGTTTATGCTTTTAATTGAGAAAAGAAGGGTATTTCATACCCTTTTTAGGAATTTTTTCCTAATTTAAAGGAACGAGAGACGTCGAACTGAGGTGAGGTCCTATCCGGTTTGAAAACATGAGAATTTTCACCCATAGCTCTACTTGTACAGTACAGGCTTGCTCCCTAAATTCAGCATATCAATGCCTTTAAATACAAGACCTCCATAAAGTTTCATTTGAAGTTATCACAAAAAGATTGATACAAGTGAATATAATAAAAAATCTCAAAATATTTACAACCCTAACCTCCTTACTCGCCCCAGTTTGTGGGATTGTTGGTAATTTCCTATCACAGGTTTTCTTTCTTTTTTTAATCAAAAAGTAAATATTTCTATCACATCTCAAGATGATGACATGCGAGAGGTTCAAAATAAAACAAAATCCCAAACAACAAAGTGAAATAAAAACCACAAACTGTTATGATAAATACTCTCATCTCATAAAAAATATGGTGGCCTTAACATCAAAATAGAACGGGCGGCGGCCTTTACTAAATCTTGCATCATTCTTAGTGATGAGCACATATTGTGATCTTTTTCTCCAATAATTACGGCTTGCCCAATAAGAGTGCACGCCTGATTTAGTATCCTTAGCACCATCATTGGCAAAGGCCCAACACATGTTGGATAGGCTTCTAGCTCTATATCTAAATCGGAAGAGGTTGGAACAGCACATAAGGATGTCGTTTATGAAATCCCTAATCTAAATTTGATATGGAGAGATAGCTAGCCCAAATCTAAATTTAGATCCAAATATGAGAGCTTCAAAACTAGAATAAGTC
Source organism: Psidium friedrichsthalianum (assembly GCA_019149425.1). NCBI lineage: Eukaryota > Viridiplantae > Streptophyta > Magnoliopsida > Myrtales > Myrtaceae > Psidium > Psidium friedrichsthalianum. The sequence goes on from JAGVVM010002371.1 coordinate 25,499, forward strand.
ATATAAACGCAAACTGCGTAGCATGAACTTATGGTAATTCCTCCTCGATCTTATCAAACTTCTCAATTTGGAGGGTCTAAAGCAACGAGTTGTTTCGTAACACAAGGCTATGGAGGGCTGGATTAGAGGTATCAAACGGATGGGTTAGGTTGAATATGGTCCGAGCCATATTGATCTGTTTTAACTTGTTTTGAATCATTTTCATGTAGTACAATTCTGATGGTCCATACCCAACACGTACTTAACCCGAGCCGTCCTTACATAAACACTTTTATTTAGCCAAATCATGTAATATTTATTTTCTTATAATTTGTTAAGAAAATGATATTTCATAAAACTTTCATGCAATACCAATCTAGTGAATTTTTTAAAAAAATAATAGTTGATCTTTTATTTAAAAAAATATTTTTTTATTTGCATTAAAAATCAATTTATCATTTTTTTGAATTTTTTATTTTAAAAATTTTTTTATTTTATTTTAATTTTTCAGCCACTGATGGACTAGCTATGGTGGGGGTTCAGTGGAAGGCAGTGGCGGCGACGGGTGGCGGCTTGAACAGGCTTTGCATTTTTCCTAATTTTTAAAAATTTATTTATTTTTTTCAATTTTTTTCTAGTTGTCGGCGACCTACAACGGTGGTGTGTTCTGATGAAGGGTAGCCACGATCGGCCATAGCTTGAATAATATTTCATTTTTTCCAATTTTATTTTTCATTCCTTCTTTTACTCATGAAAATTAAAAATTAAAAAATATAAACTAATATATTTTAGGCCCATTGACCCCAGCCTAGCCCAACCCAAGTAAAAATAATAAAAAAATGTAAACTAATATAATTGAGTCTCATTTACAAGTAGTGCTTCTAAAGCTACAGACCAAAGCCGAAAATGGGTCTATTGTGTGGCCCATATTTGACTCATTTGATTTGACTTTAGATTTTTGGGCTCATTTTCAGTTGGCCCTTTAAGAACTTGTGACCCATATCATAACACATTTTTATAAAAATATGAGTCCAAAATGGGTCATAGACCCATATTAACACCTCTAGGCTAGAGTACAACTAGACACCTGGCAAGGGAAAGGGAAGTTGGGCTGGCCCGTGGGAGCTGCTGAAAGAAGGCCCGGCCACCGTATCATCTTTGGGCCCTAAGGCCCAAGAGAAGCCTGAGCAGGGGCCCGACCATTCAAAGTTGGATATTCCCTCTCTCAAAGCCATAGTTTCCTTGTTTTTTTTTTTTTCTCTTGGCCCGAGCCGATTATGCAAAAAAGGGGAGATAAAAAAAGAAAAAAACAGTTTTTGCCAACATACAGAATCAGTGCTTCAATCAATCTCTTCTTGTTCAATTATAATTGACGAGCGTCCTTCGATCACTATCAAGAAGCTCAGGTGAAATCGAGCTCGAGGGGATTGTCGAATCCCAAACTTAATTAGCCCCCCCATCATCAACACATCTTGAAGTCCATAGAGGAGATCTTAACCCGTCTCATCATCACTAACCGGACTATACTTCTTATCTCCTTTTAGAAATGAACAACTTAGATATACTAGCACAAATGATTCATCAATTTTGACTCAAGGTGCAATGTGATTTACGAGCTTCTAACCTATTCAATATTGTTCTTTCAGTAATTTAATCCCAAGGCTGATATTTGACATCTTCATATAATTCAATGACTAAATTGACCATGTACCTAAAGTTCACGGACCGCATTCGCATTTTGGTCAAAGTTCAGGGACAATTCTGAACAAATTAAATTTTAAGATCACGTTACACATCGAATCAAAATCCAGCGACCGTCTGGTGCCATTTTCTCAACAGCTTACGGACAAAATGCCGACCGAGAAGATAAGGACACGATCGTGGAAAAATTCGTTCGGGGGGTCGTTTGATTCCCGGTCCACGAACACGTGTAATGTCTGATGTTTATTGTTTTAACTCCTAGTTTAGGAGATCGGCCCACTTCGTGGAAGACGCCAACAAAGAAGGACCGTCAGTGGGCAGGGGGCGGGAGTAGATTCTTTCCTCTGCCTTTTTGCCTTCGTTCACATTTGGGAGGCCCAGCACGATGATTATGTCTTCCGAGGGTTTGTCGCCTACCCCTGCACGATCTCGCGAGGGGCAAAAAGGACGTTCCCCTCCCGATTCAGTTTTGCCCACGAATCTTTTTGCATAGATTAGGGTTTCATGATTAATCAAAACGCGTCGTGTGAGATCATTACCACATAGCTGCAGTGCCCAAGACCCTAACACAAACTTGATTATAGCCTTCTCATTAAAAAAAAATAAAAATAAAACAGCCTTTATATTATCTCTATTGGGATATACCCCCACGTCGGTTGTGGAAAGTGCTGATAGTCGATTTATAAGTGTCAGGAAGCTAGCTTTTGGGTATAAGAGAGGCTCAATATCATCCAGCATTGGTATCACAGCCCAATTACCAACAAGTCTGACCCAATAGTGACACGGGGCGGGAGAGAAAGTCCAACAAGTCTCGACTGCGAACAGTCGCAATATTTGACCGAAAAATGTTTTGTGTCTAAACGGCTAAATAATTTCGTGAATGGTGAAAATGCTTTTTTCTCCATTATTTTTGTAAGCGAGATAAGCAGTCATATTTTAGGAAATTATTTTCTAAATCATTTAATTTTCGCGAAATAAACGGCGTATAAGTAAGCGATCGCTAGTCAAAATACAGACTTTCTTATACGATATGTTTACAGATGCTCGTGAGGCAGTCATCAACAATCTTCAAATTGTGGATTTTTAATCCCTTTCTTCCCAAGCATCGACTCAACTGATCTCACAAAGACCAAAAAAAAAAAAAAAAACACTCTGAACCATCGACTCCCAAAAAATAAGCTCGAGTAGGATTTGTTGTGATTCATACGGAGGGATCCGTCAAGTCAGTTGTTTTTGCTCACACGAAACAAATGAATTGTCGTGACAGATTTCATTGCAGAATCAACCTTAACGTCTTCTTCATGCAAGCTGAGGCATCGCCCGACATCTCATCATCACGTCGTGTCCTCCCACTCCTCATGCCATGATGTTTCACTCTTTGTCGTACCAACAAATGCCGGAATCGGCCACCTTTCGGCATGCATCAATCTGTCGTCGGTATCGCCCACCTTCTCATACGCCCAGCACTCGGATCAGGCCTGGTCCAGACAAGACAAATCCCCACCACTACAGACATAACAGAGGATTCTTCAATCGCATCAACTCATCATTGCCCTACGTGTGCGAATACCCATCCCATCCCCTTTCCCCTTCCTCTCGAGGGGAAAAAAAGGAAGAAGAGATCATGAGGTTGAATCGTGTCTGTTTTAGGTTAAAAAGAACAGCTCCAGCGTGAGAACGAGCAATGTCTATATTCACAGGTTCTAAGGGATAATTCTTAAAAAAAAAAAAAAAGAATCTTAAATTTACTATGCGGCAGCCAATGTTAGGATTCGGCACACGATTATAATGAAGTAAAGCATAAAATAAGAAGAAAGATCGACGTGAGATTTTATAAGAAAGCCTATAAAGCTGAAAAGAGTATATGGTTCAGCACTCTCTAAATTACTTTAAATTAGAGTTACGTCCAGTAGAGGATTTCACTATAATTAACACCCGCATCTTTCGTTACATCACCCAATTACAAAAGAAAAGTGTATATATAGAAATAGCTATTTATAGACCCAAATCCAAACTACCAATGAAAAATATGACCTTTTAGCGAGACCCTCGAGTTTTTCTATAGATAGAAAGTATGAAGCACATTCCAATAGATAATTCTGTCTTAATTTTTATGTCAATTTAGCTCTAAAACTTTTTTTAATTGTGTTAAAAAGCCAATTCAATCTTAAACCTATTATTTGGATGATCCATCGAAAAGACTAAATTGACAAATTGTCAAAAGATTTAAGACTAAATTGACTAATCGTCAAAATGTTTGAAACTAAATTGGCACAATTAAAAGGTTTGGGCCTAAATTGTCCGCTTCGCAATGGATTTATGACTTCTTGGACAACTTTTCCCACGTTTCGAAGCTAGAAAGAAAATGTGCATGCAGTGGGTGGATCTTATCTCTTGGCTTTTGGTCGTGTCCGTGTGTGAAGGCGATCGGGTGAAAAAGGTAAAAAGAGCATCGATGATGGCAAGCTAGAGGGAAGTTCTCTTTTTTAGGGTTCCTCATGATGATGTTCGATGCTCCGGATTTTCTTGCACACGTGATTCTCTCCCAAGATTTCTTGCAATGATGTGTGATCCAAACAGTGTCCCGGACGACGTTGCAAAGATGTACACTAGGGTTCTTCGCGTCTCTTCTTCTTGCCCAACTAGTCCGTCGATAATAAGCACGACAAAACCCACTTACACAACCCGTCTCGCATTCATACGATGTGGTGTATACCGAGCATTCGACCGTTTCTCGTATGCTCGTGAAATTAATATCGCATATGCATTCATAACGGCAAGGATAAGAGAAGGTGGGGGGATAATGTTTCAAAATGTCCTCAATCTATTATTGTACGATGACCAATTCAGTCCTAAACCATTCAACCGCGAATATGTCGACTACGGCGAGAGATGCGTTTGTAATGGTGAGGATGAGAGAATGTGGGGATAATGTTTCAAAATGTCCTCAATCTGTTGTACGATGACCAATTCAGTCGTAACCATTCAATTGTGGCAATTGAGTCTTGAACCTTTTTCAACGATTTGTCAATTCAGTTTTAAATCTTTTAAATTGTGTTAATTTAATTTTAAACCCGTTGATGATGTGGCCATTACAGTCCCTTCCGTCCAATTAATCCAAATGATAAGTTTAGGACTAACTTAGCAAATTCTCAGAAGGCTTAGGACTAAATTGGTAAATCATCAAAATGTCTAACGACTCATTAGCCGTGGTACAATAGGTTTAGGACTTTTTAGACAATTATCCCAGAGAATATGGATGACTTTGTCTCTTGCAAAGCGAGACGTAGACTAGGCCGCCAATGCTCCACGTGGTTCGGAAAGGTATCACGAAACATCTATCTTATGATATACTACTTGTTAAACGAAAGGACAACATGCAAAGGAATGTCCATCGATTGGAACTTCATGATATATCAATACGTCCCAGCTTCCCACCATGCATTATCTCGACATGTATGGAGACGAGAGAGAGCCGTGAAGAACAGGAAACTTGAGACACTGCGTAAAGCTGCAACTACGGTGCGGGCCGTAGGAAGAAAACGCAGCCTTTAGAGGTGGGGGACCTTAGGGTTTTTTTCGGATGAATCGTCATGATCTCTCTTGACAAAATAATTCCGAGGCTTAGGGCATCATTTTGTCTCGGAAATCGAGCCCTCATCATGCTCATGGGAAACTGCGTTAAAGCCTGGCAAATCGAAATGGCCGAACCCACAGCTTTCCCAAGTCAAACGAGAGATCTGATCGCGCAACTTCACTCTCGCTCAAGATTCCTCCGCACTAATAAAAAATTCACCTGTTTGTGTGTTGTGGTGTGTTTTTTTTTTCTTTTTTTTGGGTAGAATCTAGGGCGAGAGAGAATTCATCTCAGCGTGTATACTTTTGCATCGCGCCTGAAACAAGTTCAGGGTCCGTTTTCGTCTTAAGACCGTTTTTCGAGAAATTTTCCTCCGATTTTTCTAGCATTGGGATAATGGATAATCGATCGTTGATAAGGAAACGTTCTTCATGAACTGAAAACAACAAGCCCAAAGTCGAGGGAGAAACAACTTCTCCCTTATAGCAAGAAGGAAATCACTTTCCCCCTAAATCACCAAATAAATGAATACTAGCCATTTTCCCTTTAAAAATGACTTCCAGAAAAAAATATTTTCCTTTATCGGACAATTCAGTAAAATACACGCGCCTTAAGTGAAATTTGTATGCTTAAAACTTGGAGATGACCCGTGTTCTCTAAGTATTTGTTTTGTGTATACTTTTGCCTATAATTCAAAGGGGAAAATAACAGAAAAAAAAAAAAAATTAATTTATTATTTATATTTTAAAATTTTTTTTTTGTATTATTTTCCCAATTTGAACCTCAGGCAAAAGTACACAACAAATACTTAGAGAACACGGGTAATCTCCAAGTTATGTAGCATACAAATTTCACTAAAGGCGCGTGTATTTTACTGAATTGTCATGATAAAGGAAAATATTTTCTGGAAGTCATTTAAAGGAAATGGCTAGTATTCATTTATTTGGTGGATTTAGGGAAAGTTGAATTTCCTTCTTGCTATAAGGAGAAGTTGTTTTCCCTCGACTGGGCTTGTTGTTTTCAGTTCATGAGAACGTTTCCGTATCAACGATCGATTATCCATTATCCCAATGCTAGAAAAATCGGAGAATAATTTCTCGAAAACGGTCTTCAGACGAACGGACCCCTGAACTTGTTTCAGGCGCGATGCAAAGTATTACACGCTGAGATGAATTCTCTCTGCCCTAGATTCTACCCAAAAAGAAAAAAAAAAACACACACACACACAACAGGTGAATTCTTTTATTAGTGGGAGAATCTTGAGCGAGAGTGAAGTTGCGCGATCAGATCTCTCGTTTGACTTGGGAAGCTGTGGGTTCGGCCATTTCGATTTTGCCAGGCTTTAACGCAGTTTCCCATGAGCATGATGAGGGCTCGATTTCCGAGACAATGATTGCCCTAAGCCTCGGAATTATTTTGTCAAGAGAGATCATGACGATCATCCGAAAAAACCCTAAGTCCCCCACCCTCTAAAGCTGCGTTTTCTTCCTACGGCCGCACCGTAGTTGCAGCTTTACGCGAGTGTCTCAAGTTTCCTGTTCTTCACGGCCTCTCTCGTCTCCATACATGTCGAGATAATGCATGGTGGGAGCTGGGACGTATTGATATATCATGAAGTTCCAATCGATGGACATTCCTTTGCATGTTGTCCTTTCGTTTAACAAGTAGTATATCATAAGATAGATGTTTCGTGATACCTTTCCGAACCACGTGGAGCATTGGCCTAGTCTACGTCTCGCTTTGCAAGAGACAAAGTCATCCATATTCTCTGGGATAATTGTCTAAAAAGTCCTAAACCTATTGTACCACGGCTAATTGAGTCCGTTAGACATTTTGATGATTTACCAATTTAGTCCTAAGCCTTCTGAGAATTTGCTAAGTTAGTCCTAAACTTATCATTTGGATAATTGGACGGAAGGACTGTAATGGCACATCATCAACGGGTTTAAAATTAAATTAACACAATTAAAAGATTTAAAACTGAATTGACAAATCGTGAAAAAGGTTCAAGACTCAATTGCCACAATTGAATGGTTTACGACTGAATTGGTCATCGTACAACAGATTGAGGACATTTTGAAACATTATCCCCACATTCTCTCATCCTCACCATTACAAACGCATCTCTCGGCTAGTCGACATATTCGCGGTTGAATGGTTTAGGACTGAATTGGTCATCGTACAATAATAGATTGAGGACATTTTGAAACATTATCCCCCCACCTTCTCTTATCCTTGCCGTTATGAATGCATATGCGATATTAATTTCACGAGCATACGAGAAACGGTCGAATGCTCGGTATACACCACATCGTATGAATGCGAGACGGGTTGTGTAAGTGGGTTTTGTCGTGCTTATTATCGACGGACTAGTTGGGCAAGAAGAAGAGACGCGAAGAACCCTAGTGTACATCCTTGCAACGTCGTCCGGGAAACTGTTTTTGGATCACACATCATTGCAAGAAATCTTTGGGAGAGAATCACGTGTGCAAGAAAATCCGGAGCATCGAACATCATCATGAGGAACCCTAAAAAAGAGAACTTCCCTCTAGCTTGCCATCATCGATGCTCTTTTTACCTTTTTCACCCGATCGCCTTCACACACGGACACGACCAAAAGCCAAGAGATAAGATCCGCCCACTGCATGCACATTTTTCTTTCTAGCTTCGAAACGCGGGAAAAGTTGTCCAAGAAGTCATAAATCCATTGCGAAGCGGACAATTTAGGCCCAATCTTTTAATTGTGTCAATTTAGTTTCAAACATTTTGACGATTAGTCAATTTAGTCTTAAATCTTTTGACAATTTGTCAATTTAGTCTTTTCGATGGATCATCCAAATAATAGGTTTAAGATTGAATTGGCTTTTTAACACAATTAAAAAAAAAGTTTTAGAGCTAAATTGACATAAAAATTAAGACAGAATTATCTATTGGAATGTGCTTCATACTTTCTATCTATAGAAAAACTCAAGGGTCTCGCTAAAAGGTTATATTTTTCATTGGTAGTTTAGGTTTGGGTCTATAAATAGCTATTTCTATATATACTCTTTTTCTTTTAATTGGGTGATGTAACGAAAGATGCGGGGTGCTAATTACAGTGAAATCCTCTACTGGACGTAACTCTAATTTAAGGGTGATTTAGAGAGTGCTGAACCATATACTCTTTTCAGCTTTATAGGCTTTCTTATGAAATCTCACGTCGATCTTTCTTTCTTATTTTACGCTTTACTTCATTATAATCGTGTGCCGAATCTTAACATTGGCTGCCGCATAGTAAATTTAAGATTCTTTTTTTTTTTTTTTGAAGAATTATCCCTTAGAACCTGTGAATATAGACATTGCTCGTTCTCACGCTGGAGCTGTTCTTTTTAACCTAAAACAGACACGATTCAACCTCATGATCTCTTCTTCCTTTTTTCCCCTCGAGAGGAAGGGGAAAGGGGATGGGATGGGTATTCGCACACGTAGGGCAATGATGAGTTGATGCGATTGAAGAATCCTCTGTTATGTCTGTAGTGGTGGGGATTTGTCTTGTCTGGACCAGGCCTGATCCGAGTGCTGGGCGTATGAGAAGGTGGGCGATACCGACGACAGATTGATGCATGCCGAAAGGTGGCCGATTCCGGCATTTGTTGGTACGACAAAGAGTGAAACATCATGGCATGAGGAGTGGGAGGACACGACGTGATGATGAGATGTCGGGCGATGCCTCAGCTTGCATGAAGAAGACGTTAAGGTTGATTCTGCAATGAAATCTGTCACGACAATTCATTTGTTTCGTGTGAGCAAAAACAACTGACTTGACGGATCCCTCCGTATGAATCACAACAAATCCTACTCGAGCTTATTTTTTGGGAGTCGATGGTTCAGAGTTGTTTTTTTTTTTTTTTTTGGTCTTTGTGAGATCAGTTGAGTCGATGCTTGGGAAGAAAGGGATTAAATTCACAATTTGAAGATTGTTGATGACTGCCTCACGAGCATCTGTAAACATATCGTATAAGAAAGTCTGTATTTTACTAGCGATCGCTTACTTATACGCCGTTTTATTTCGCGAAAATTAAATGATTTAGAAAATAATTTCCTAAAATATGACTGCTTATCTCGCTTACAAAAATAATGGAGAAAAAAGCATTTCACCATTCACGAAAATATTTAGCCGTTTAGACACAAAACATTTTTCGGTCAAATATTGCGACTGTTCGCAGTCGAGACTTGTTGGACTTTCTCTCCCGCCCCGTGTCACTATTGGGTCAGACTTGTTGGTAATTGGGCTGTGATACCAATGCGGATGATATTGAGCCTCTCTTATACCCAAAAGCTAGCTTCCTTGACACTTATAAATCGACTATCAGCACTTTCCACAACCGACGTGGGGTTATCCCAATAGAGATAATATAAAGGCTGTTTTATTTTTATTTTTTTTTAATGAGAAGGCTATAATCAAGTTGTGTTAGGGTCTTGGGCACTGCAGCTATGTGGTAATGATCTCACACGACGCGTTTTGATTAATCATGAAACCCTAATCTATGCAAAAGGATTCGTGGGCAAAACTGAATCGGGAGGGAACGTCCTTTTTGCCCCTCGCGAGATCGTGCAGGGGTAGGCGACAAACCCTCGGAAGACATAATCATCGTGCTGGGCCTCCCAAATGTGAACGAAGGCAAAAAGGCAGAGGAAAGAATCTACTCCCGCCCCCCTGCCCACTGACGGTCCCCTTCTTTGTTGGCGTCTTCCACGAAGTGGGCCGATCTCCTAAACTAGGAGTTAAAACAATAAACATCAGACATTACACGTGTTCGTGGACCGGGAATCAAACGACCCCCCCGAACGAATTTTTCCACGATCGTGTCCTTATCTTCTCGGTCGGCATTTTGTCCGTAAGCTGTGAGAAAATGGCACCAGACGGTTCGCTGGATTTTGATTCGATGTGTAACGTATCTTAAAATTTAATTTGTTCAGAATTGTCCCTGAACTTTGACCAAAATGCGAATGCGGTCCGTGAACTTTAGGTACATGGTCAATTTAGTCATTGAATTATATGAAGATGTCAAATATCAGCCTTGGGATTAAATTACTGAAGAACAATATTGAACAGGTTAGAAGCTCGTAAATCACATTGCACCTTGAGTCAAAATTGATGAATCATTTGTGCTAGTATATCTAAGTTGTTCATTTCTAAAAGGAGATAAGAAGTATAGTCGGTTAGTGATGATGAGACGGGTTAAGATCTCCTCTATGGACTTCAAGATGTGTTGATGATGGGGGGCTAATTAAGTTTGGGATTCGACAATCCCCTCGAGCTCGATTTCACCTGAGCTTCTTGATAGTGATCGAAGGACGCTCGTCAATTATAATTGAACAAGAAGAGATTGATTTGAAAGCACTGATTCTGTATGTTGGCAAAAACTGTTTTTTTCTTTTTTTATCTCCCCTTTTTTGCATAATCGGCTCGGGCCAAGAGAAAAAAAAAAACAAGGAAAACTATGGCTTTGAGAGAGGGAATATCCAACTTTGAATGGTCGGGCCCCTGCTCAGGCTTCTCTTGGGCCTTAGGGCCCAAAGATGATACGGTGGCCGGGCTTCTTTCAGCAGCTCCCACGGGCCAGCCCAACTTCCTTTCCCTTGCCAGGTGTCTAGTTGTACTCTAGCCTAGAGGTGTTAATATGGGTCTATGACCCATTTTTGGACTCATATTTTTATAAAAATGTGTTTATATGGGTCACAAGTTCTTAAAGGGCCAACTGAAAATGGCCCAAAAATCTAAAGTCAAAATCAATGAGTAAAAAATGGGTCACACAATAGACCCATTTTTTGGCCTTTGGTCTGTAGCTTTAGAAGCACTACTTGTAAATGAGACTCAATTATATTAGTTTACATTTTTTTATTTTTTACTTGGGTTGGGCTAGGCTTGGGTCAATGGGCCTAAAATATATTAGTTTATATTTTTTAATTTTTAATTTTCATGAGTAAAAGAAGGAATGAAAAATAAAATTGGAAAAAAATGAAAATATTATTCAAGCTATGGCCGATCGTGGCTACCCTTCATCAGAACACCACCACCGTTGTAGGTCGCCGACAACTAGAAAAAAATTGAAAAAAAAATAATAATTTTTAAAAATTAGGAAAAATGCAAAGCCTGTTTCAAGCCGCCACCCGTCGCCGCCACTTGCCTTCCACTGAAAACCCCCACCATAGCTAGTCCATCAGTGGCTGAAAAATTAAAACTAAAAATAAAAAATTTTTAAAATAAAAAATTCAAAAAATGATAAATTGATTTTTTAATGAAAAAAAATATTTTTTTAAATAAAAGATCAACTATATTTTTTTAAAAAATTCACTAGATTGGTATTGCATGAAAGTGTTTGTTTATGAATATCATTTTCTTAACAAATTATAAGAAATAAATATTACATGATTTGGCTAAATATAAAAGTGTTTATGTAAGACGGCTCGGGTTAAGTACGTTTTTGGGTATGGACCATCAGAATTGTACTACATGAAAATGATTCAAAACAAGTTAAACAGATCAATATGGCTCGGACCATATTCAACCTAACCCATCCGTTTGATACCTCTAATCCAGCCCTCCATAGCCTTGGTGTTACGAAACAACTCGTTGCTTTAGACCCTCCAAATTTGAGAAGTTTGATGATAGGGATCGAGGGCAGGAATACCATAAGTTCATGCTATGCAGTTTGCGTTTATATGACTTATTCTAGTTTGTGAAGCTCTCATATTTGGATCTAAATTTAGATTTGAGAGCTCATTCTCTCCATATCAAATTTAGATAGGGATTTCCAAAAAACGCTATATGTGCTGTTCCACCTCTTCCGATTTAGAATATAGAGCCAGCAAAGCCATCCAACATGTGTTGGGGACTTCTGCAGCAATGACTGGCTGCTAAGGGATACTAAAATTAGGCGTGCACTACTTAGGGGTGTGCAAGCTTGAGGGCAATATTGGAAAAAAATAGGCACAATA
>JAGVVM010002372.1:0-14191 GCA_019149425.1 Psidium friedrichsthalianum
AGCCTATGGAGATGTGTTGTGATACTCGCAAAGATTGAGGACACCTCATCAACTAGGATTAGAATTAGCTAATTTCAACAATATTCCCCTTCGCTAAGGTGAAATTTCCGCCCTTTTTTACCAAGAGCCCGATTTCGTCAGAAACTACAATGGGACAGGCTTGCCCCCGAGTTCATCTGAAGTACTACTTTTCTCAGAGTGCTCTTATTTTGATTTATTTCCGTTATTGATGAACACGTTCAGGAGAGTCTGGTGAGATGTCCGCTCTAGCTGGCTCATTGAGTTGGTTTAGAAGATTATGATGGTTGAAAGATTTAGCCAAGGATTTCTTGCACTAGTATAAGTTCAACACCGTGATGGCCCTTACTAGGGAAGAATTGCTGAGGATGGTAAAAGGAAAAATGAAGCCATTCGTAACTATACTCAAAGGTGGCGGGCTTTGGCTATGCAAGTTAAGCCATCAATCTCTGAAGACGAGCTCATTTGACCGGCTCCTGAAGGCCTCTCGTATAAGTACTTCAATCGACTGAACACTTCTGGTGCCCAGACATTCTGCACCTCATCAAAGTTTCGAAAGACTGGAATGGGCTATGAGAGAGATAGGGAAAGACCCCTAAGACTGCAGTGAGACGCCAGTATCCACCCAGGAAGGAGAGAGCCTAGCGTCAATGTCTTTTATGCCTAATCTTTCACAATAACTAAAGTATTTCTCAACTCTACTACGATACAAGGAAGCGATATGGTCGACACCCGAAGCCGCCTCCCAAACAGTTCACTCTGCTCCCTAGGACCACTATCTAAGCTTCTTTCAATGTTGTGGAAGGGAGCTAGTCGCCAAGGAGCCACTGAGGCTAGAATCCTCCAAAATTCTCGGGTTATGATCCACCAATCATGTGTCTACCACATAGGAGAGAAAGGCCACACATTGACAATTGCTCATCCTGAAGTTTAGGTCCAGCTCTTGATTGATATCACATCCTTTAGTTCGATAAAATAGAGCCGAATGTGCAGTAAACCTACTCTCAGACCACCAGGTAGTATGTTAATTCCGAAGAGGATTGGAAGGTGGGTGAGTTGACGAAGAGGAGTTTAACGAGCAAAGGCCCACCATGCAGACAAGAGAATTGTCTGCGAAGCGTGCAGGAGAGGAGAGATCGTGGATACCCTGGGGCAGGATAATGGAGGCTACACTATAGGGTTCTGTATTTAATCCCACCATGTTTTATCAAAAAAAAAGGCAGGAAATAATGCCTGACAGGTGGAGAGGCATGGACGATATAGAGGAGGTACCAAAGAAGGGTCCCTTCCCGAGAAAGACGCTTTGAGATAATCGATGAAATTATCCCTGCCTCGCGAAAAATGAGAAAGAGGTCGACCCATTAAGCGGATCAAGCATCGCAGAACGCTTCGATAACATCGAGAGAAAGCTGAACTACACCTCTAAAACGTTGTTGGATTTGCTTCCAATAGTCAAGAGAAACGAGTCAAGCGCGGTCACGAGCGATGCGCTTTCACTAGAGCTGTACACACGGGTCGAAAATCAGGATCGTAGGCTACTGCAATAGACGGGCGACTGGAGGAATTGGCAATCGTGGTCGGTAAGTTGAAGGAACAAATAGACGAGTGCGGATCCGACATTAGAGATACCCCTACTTGAGCTGACCTCCTTCAGGTGTCAAACGAAGCAAGGACAATTCAGGCTTACGAGCATAGATGGAGGTTGCGTGCCTCACAGATAAATCCACCATTGACTGGGGAGGAGCTGATCGAGTACTTTCTGAGAACCCTCTTGTATGAGTTCTTCCAACACATGGCCATGGCCATCTACGACTCATTCTCGCACCTGCTGCGGGTAGGCGGGAGAGTTGAATGGGGACTCGCCAACGGAAGGCTGAAGAGTAAGAATGCTAGAGGGCCCCACACGCCACCCTCTGATAGACCTAACAAGACGCCTCATGCAGAACCTAGATGCAGGTATTATTCTGAAGACTTGGATGACCTCATTAGGATAATTGAGGCATAGAATCTTTCGTAATTGACCTAGACAAGGTTGACAATTGGGAAGAAAGAGATGATTGCATAGTTAAGCCACTTACAATCAGCATCTTTAATGAGAAAGTGAATGATGGCCAGGAATGAGAGGCTGATGGTATCAAGCCGATTGTAATAAAGATCCCCTCCCGTGGAAGAGTATGACCCCAAAGCGGTTCATTGAAACTACAGGATAGACGAAATAAATGTAGTGATGAGGTCAGGGAGTGTTATGCATCTAGAGAGGGAGAGATTGAGAAGAGAGAAGTGATTAAGGAGGAAGCCTAGAAACTGTTAACCATCGTCAAGATGAGTGAGTTCGAAGTGATAGAGCAACTGCGAAAAATACCGGCCCAAATCTCGCTATTGGATCTTTTCGTGAATCCAGAGAAACACAAGAATGCCCTGATAAAGGTCTTAAATAAAGTGCACGTGTCTGAGACGATCGATGAAACACAGTTAGAAGGCTTTGTTAGCGCGATCCTTTTGAAGGATCAGATTACCTTCTCGGATAAGGATTCCCCATAGATGGGCAGGTCCATAACAAGGCCCTGTACATATCAGTAAGGTGCTATGGAAAGCAAGTCTCTAGCGTACTGGTGGATAATGGATCGACCTTCAACATGTGCCCCTTGGTTACGCTAAGGGTTTTCGGTGTGAGCGAAAATTGATTCGCACCTCCAAGGTGAATATCTGTGCTTTCACGAAATAAAGAAGTCCGTTGTGGGAGAAATTGAATTCGATGTGTTCATAGGGCTAGTCAAGTTCTCCATCGACTTTCAAGTCATGGACCCTTCCCAGTACTTTCAACTTCTTACTAGACAGCTGTGGATCCATACAGCCGTACCGTACCTTCAAGTTTACACCTGAAGGTCCAGTTCCTTGTGGACAACAAGGTGATAACGGTTCACGGGGAGGTGGACCTGGCGTCTTATCAGAAAAGCGCTGTACCCTATATAGGACCAAAACTAAAAGAAGAACACGCTACCACTCTCTCAATTTGGTGGCTATTATCCATACACCCCCTAGGACTAAGGTGTGGAGTCCCGCACCATCTAGCTACACATTAGCACCCGGTAGGATGTTGTTGGCCTACGGCTTTATCCCTGAAAGAGGCCTAGGGAAACATGGCCAAGGGATTCGCCAACCTCTTCAGTTAAGCTCTAATGGATATCGGACTGGTCTGGGTTATACCGAAGGGCCTGATCGTGGCTGCACCCTGAATGGCCATAGAGGTCGAGCCCAAGGTGGCAAAGGGGGAAGGGTCAATTCTTTCATTGGCTCCAGTGCCTGGAAAAGGCAAGGCGAAGATGTTCGATAGTCCGCTCAAGCGATTCTTCTGCAAGTACCCTAAATGGCTAGCAAACGAGGATATCCGAGCTGCGATCGATCCCGAGATACCCAATGCCTTTGTGAATGTTTTGAGGAGTGGCTCGACGTCGATGCTGAGTTACCTGAGTAAACAGGCCCTCCTTCCATCTCATTTAGAGCTTTATTTTCTATAATTTCAATTTTCCATTGCATTTCGTTTAGTTTTTCCTTTATTCCAAGAAAAGATACCTTTGGATCTCGAGCCATTGATCCAAATGGTTTTTCATGTAACACACCTTATCAATGAAATGCATATATACGTTTTATTAAGGACGTGCGGAAATACCTAAACCAGCCCCATGATGATACTTATCTTCGATCATCGAAGACTTGAGGCCTGGATTCCTACACGCTTCCTATCATTTCTTCAATATCACCAAAAGAAATGGAATAGCTTTATCTCCATCCAAGATACTGTTATTCCAAACCAAAATCTGTTTTCTAGGACATCACATATATCAGGGAACAATTGTTCCTATTGAAAGGTCTATCCAATTTGCTAAAAAATTTCCATATGAAATAAAAAGATCAATTACAAATGTTTTTAGGCATCTCAGTTATGTGATATGTAAACCTTTACATCAAAGGTTAAAAGAAAATCTAGTTCCCTGGACTACTTACATACTGATACTGTCCAAAAATAAAAACGATGTCAAAGAAATTTCTTGCTTACACTTAGCTGATCCCTCTGCTTTCAAAATTGTTGAGATAGATGCCTCAGATTTACAGTATGAAGGAATACTCAAACAAAGAAAGATAGAGAGCAAGTTGTTCAATTCATTTCAAAACATTAGAATGAAACCCAACAAAACTATTCTACTATCAAAAGAGAAATTCTTGCCATCATCCTATGTATGTATGTATGTATGTATGTATGTATGTATGTATGTATGTATGTATGAGATCAGGTGTTTAGTGCGTATGATATTAAAGCATAACAAGTATAGGTTAGGTAAACCTCTAAAGGCCATACCCTTTGGGTGTGCGTGTCGTTTTTGTTCATGTTATTATGGCCTATTGAGTGATTTTAATTTGCCTTCCGTATGCTCCATGTTATAAGTATAATAGATTATAAGAGCACGTTAGTAAAGTGACGACCTAGGACATCACAAACTAGTAGTCTTGACATGCAAGTACTAATTCACACAACGCAAACTACAATCCATCAATTAAACCCTTAGTATTAACATGTAAAGGCCGGTTCAAAAGCTAACTACCGATAACCACCCAACAAGACTATCAAGCTTACATGCAACCACAAAATCATCACTATCTTGGACTATATTCACATGAAACTAGCAGCAAAAGGAAATACATTGGGTAAAAATTATATTTCCCTTGCATTAATACACCTGGAAGCTTAGATTTGAGCTTAAAGGACACAAAGCACACCAAGAATGGAGAAAAGGACACTTTTAGTGTCAAAAATTGTGTACGGAGATCATTTTAGTGTTAAAAACTTCAATCGAATCACATTAGTGCCAAGTCGGCAAAAAAAAGAATCACTTTGGTGCCTCCGATGAGAATTTTCAGCCAAAAGTAATACGTGATTTTTTGAATTAAAATTAAATATTGAGCTGTGAAATATTTGAGAAAACCCATCTACGTGGGGCTTATGAAATTACGTTGTTTCATCTGACAAGGCACCATGTCTAAAAAAATGACATCATTTGCTCCAGCAAGATGAAGAAGAGAAGCCCAACAACGTCATCTTCTCCAATTGATCTTCTCCAACACGTCTTCTCCATCGCGAAACAAAAGGCCTTCGTGTTCTCCATCGATAGCTTCATAGTCTCATTGCACGTTACAAGTTGGCTATCGTTGCTCGCTATCACTGCAGTCACACATCATTGCTCCCCATCGCACTCCTCGGCAACTCTAATAGGTATGCAAAAAACACCTAACTCTTTTGACATGGAGGTCCATACCAAGCAGAAAAACACCAATAATTTATCACAAATGCCACAAAAGTTATTTCTATGTCCAAATCGAGTGTATTTTTGACACCTAAATTTTAATTTCTCATTTAATCATTTATTTCATAAAAAATTAAAAAATTAAAAAGTTAGAGACTAACTTTAGTTTCTAACCAAAAATATTTAAATCATTTTAGTGTAGTTTCATGTGCATTAATTTAATTCTCTGCATGCCAAAGCATCTTTTGCAAGTGTTTTCTGATTCACCTTTCCAAAGCTCGGACTACTTTGCTACCTAAACTATGGGAATCTGTTCTATCCTAATCTTTCACGTTTGAAGCTCTGGCATAGTCAAGAAGCCAATTCTCTTGAGGATACTCTAACAAGGAGAGGAGATTGAAGCTTCTTGACAAAGTGCAAAATGAAGTTCTTGATTCGGGAGTTCCAGTAAAAATGGTTCATGTGGCCATTTCATCGAAGCACCACCAAGCTACCCACCTGGAGTTCAATGCTCCTGCACCCACTTCGAATGCTAATCCTTCTCAAAGCATTGCAAATGTACCTTGGCATCAAATCCTCCTCCACCACAACCACCTGCAACTTCCTCAGAGCAAAAATTGTATGGAGGAGATGCAGAGTACAAGAAATTCATGGCACAGATGAAATGACGTTGGTCCTGCTCTGTGATTCTACACAAATGAAAGGAGTGATGTTTCTTGGAGCTCTTGTCAACCTGATTACTTACCTCATGCGATTATTGGAAGTTTGGGACTCACATCATTAACCTTGCTGTGCTGTTATGACATTGCAGAAATGGACAGATCTACGCAAATGTAAAGGCCATATTTGTTTTTTTAATAATTGAAATCCTCAGGACTTGAATATCGTTCTAATTATTCGAAACTTTCATGCTTAAAAGCTGGTACTATGCCAGCTATATCTGACAGAGGATCAAGTCATATTGCATCAAAATGCGGAAGATCTGTGGATTGATCTTTACCGATGTACCGGGGTTACAGATGGTGCATTGGCTGCTCTATCTAGCCATTGCAAGAAGCTGAGGAGACTCAATTTATCATACTGCTCTGATGTGACAAACAGAGGGATGGAATATCTTGGCTAATTAGGAGAACTTGGGGACCTAGAGATCGTGGGCTTATCAATGTGACTGGTGCTGGTTTTATGGCACTTGCAGCTGGATGCTCGAGGATAAGGGGAATCATGATAATCAAGAGACAAGTGAGTGGGCTAAAAGAAAAAGAAAAAAGAGAAAAAGAAAGATACCATGATGAAAAGAAAAGGGAAGGGTGACTTTCGGTGAGCAGAGGAATGGGGCAGGATGAGCTGGCCATGAGAGAAAGAGAGGTTAGACCCCAGAGGAGGGGGAGACATTGAGAATGCTGAAACGGAATTCAGGCAAGACTAGAAATGGCTTCCAGGAGCCAATCTTCCCGAAGGACTGTTGTGCTCTCTCATCTTCATCAGCCTCCTCATACTGATAGTCCTAGGTTTAACAATCTACTTCTCGCGGAACGTTTTCCCTTCCACAATTGAAATCTCCCGGGAGCAACCTCCTCTACCTCTTTCCTTCCACGGCTGAATCTCCGACTTGCAAACACAACTCGGCATGTTGCTGGAGCAGATTCACTCCGACGCTGAAGAAGTGAAAAGCCCTAGCCAAGTTCTCTGATCAAGTCATCCACATCACAGCAGTAGCTTTGGACAAGCTCGCGACTTGCCTATCACATCACGCAAGCAATCTACCAGCTAACACCACAGAGATGAGCAATTGTGATGAAGCCTCAAGCGATCCAGAGAAATCGAAAGAAGATGCATAGAAGGAATTCATCGGCAATCGTATCTTCAAAGGAGGGGAGCAGAGGTTTTCTCGGTGGGGGATTTTCTCCTGGTGGAGCACAGCTAAAAAAAAGAGGGACTGCTCCAACGAGCTCGTGTTGAGCTCTCTTTCTCGATTCATCCTGATGCTGTTGGATCAAGTTGAGGTCCATGGAGAGATGTTCTTGTATGCTTTTCAGTCAAAGGTCAATAGCTCCATCAGTGGTATCAGTACTATTTATGTGGAAGCAAGTCGACCAACTAAAAAAAAAGAGTGCCGATAACTAGTTACTCCAATAGTCTTCTCTACTCTTATTAGCAACCCAGCAAGCACTCCATCGACACCTATGTTCAGTGAGGAACTCAAGGTTGCATCCCATCTCCAGAAGTCACATTTAATGACCTTAAGTTAGCAACGAGAAACTTCAGACCTGAGAGTCTTCTTGGAGAGGGTGGATTCGGATGTGTCTTTAAGGTTGGATGGAGGGAATGGAACTGCTCTAGTGAAACCCGGCATAGGTCTTACTGTTGTGGTTAAAACCCTTGATCATGAGGGTCTTCAGGGTCACTAAGACTGGCTCGCTGAAATTAGTTTTCTTGGCCCCGAGGAAGTCTAGAGAATCACCTCTTCAGAAGATTACAATGCCAACTCTCATTGCCCAGGATGCTCCAGAGGGAGACAAAACTCATGTATCCACCCGAGTAATGGGAACTTTTGGGTTATGCAGCACCAGAGTATGTAATGACAGGCCATTTGACATCAAGAGTGATGTTTACAGCTTTCAAGTTGTCCTCCTGGAGATGTTTCACGGCGTCAAGAAATCAAGGATCGGGAAGTTATTTTCTTTCTCTAATATTTTTGCATATCTTGTTGTTGCATCTTGCCTTCTTATTTGAAGTTCTTCACTCATAAGAGTCAAGGGAGGAGAATCGAGAAGAGCTTGGGTCTCATGGTTCGGCCATCAACAACACGAGAGTCGAATCTTCGAGAATTTCGTTGCCTTAATGATTGATTTAAATTTCGACTATGCCTTGTCATATTCGTATTGTAATTTTCTACATTCATCGCTTAAAAGATCCGAATCCCATATTGCGGTAGACTCTGCCCCTCATTTGGTGGTGTAAAGATATCCTATATTTCATCTCTTGTATTTTGATTTCTGCATTATCAAACCCCAAAATCAGTAGGCCGACCACCTGCTGGAGGTTCTTTATTTACTGCTTTTTGTATTCTATTTTTTGCAGTTTAATTTCCATATTATCAAAACCCAGAAAGGTAGGCCGAGCATCTACTGGAGATTCTTTATTTACTGCTTTCTGTATTCTATTTTTTCTGCAGTTTATTTCATATTATCAACCTCAGAATGGTAGGCGAGCCACATGTTAGAGGTTTTTTATTTACTGCTTTCTGTATTCCTATTTTCTGCAGTTTAATTTCTATACTATCGAACCCCAGAATCAGTGGGCCAAGTACCTGCTGGAGGTTCTTCATTTACTGCTTTCTGTACTCTATTTTATGCATTTTTCTTTCTACATTATCAACCCCAGAATCGATAGGCTGAATCACCTTGCTGGAGGTGTGACATTGCACAGAAGCCATTAGCTCACTCCCTCTTTCGGCTTTAGGGAATTTGTAATACTTATCTTTATATACTGCTTTTTATATCGCATCTTTTAAATGTTGCTTTATATTTAGAATATTTTATATTGTTAGTCTTATTTAATTCGAAAAACCAAAAATGTCATTCATGTCATTTCATATAGTGTAGCTCATGCATACTTTGTTTTGTCGCATACGTATTCGTATTACAATTTTCTGTATTTTTCAATCCGAACTCCATTATGCGGTAGGCTCTGCCTCCTACTTGGTGGTGTAAAGATCTCATGTAGTCTGTTGACTGATTTTGTGACACGTATGTCGTATTCGTATGTCATGTACGCATATCACATACGTACGTCGTATTCGCATATACACGTATGCATATCATATTCGCATGTCACGTACGTACGTCATATTCGTATTGTCATTAATTCATGCATATTCATCCCAAAAAATTCAAAAGAAAAAATCCAAAAATTAGGAAATGGACCATTTCGACTAGCCAATCCTATTTTGATGATTTTCCTTTCTAATCTTTTCAAAATGACGATTTTGTCCCTTATAGGCAAATTGTCTTGAAAAATTCTAGAAAATTCAGAATCCCCAAAAATTAGGATACGGGCCATTTCGACTGGCCAATCCTATTTTTGATGATTTATTCACAGTCGCTTCCGCATGTCCGCATTCACATGTCGTGTACGCATGTTCACGTATGCATGATTCGTATACACATGTTACATACGAATGTTCATGTATGCATATCGCGTTCGCACGTTCACGTACGTATGTCACATTTGTATATCGTATTCGTGTGCCTTCATATCCTCATGTTGTATTTGTGCGTCTTCGAATCCGCATGTCGTATTCGTACGTCTTCGTACCCACATAATCGTATTCGTATGTCTTCGTATCCGCCTGTCTATAATCATATACCTACATACGCCTGTCCACGTACGTATGTCGCGTCTGCATGTCCGCATTCTTATGTCACATCTGCATGTCTGCGTTCGCATGCTTATTGTATTTGTATATCCATGTTCGTATGCTGTATTTACGTATCCACTTCGCATGTAACATTCGTTCACGTTTGTACGTCATATTTGTATATTCGCTCACATATTCATGATTGCATGTTCACGTTCGCATGTATAAGCGTGTTTATTTTGCATATTCACATTTTGCTTATCCATGCACCCAATTACCATCCATGCATTCCATTTAAAAGTGAAAATACAAAGAAAGAAGAGAAGAGAATACCTCACTAGAGCCTTAGAGCAAACCAAGCTTGAGTTGCCAAATTAGGATATCCATAGAATTAAGGTACCGAAAGGGTATTAATTTTAATTAACTAGTGTAACCAAGTTTCCCGAACTCATAATCTCTTGTTGTATGAGTAATTTAGTTCTCCTCGCTAATTTACTTAGGTTTCTAATCGACCTACCAAAAATGATTAGTGGCGACTCCAAATTCTAAAATCATTAGAACAAAAACTAAAGTTGTGATTCGGTAGGGCTTAGGAGAATGCATATTAGGTTAGTCATTTAATTAACCTGATAATCTATTACCTGGGATTTTTCCACCATCGAAATTTTTAGGTCGCGACATGTATATATAGATATATGTATATAAAAGGGCTCAATGGAGACTTTTATAATGCATTTGTGATAATTTATTAGCCTTTGTTACTCAGTGGGGATCTTCATGTTATAAATGTTTTGTCTTTATATTCTTTGTTATCTGTTGGTCAAAGAAGTTGCGTTGTAGTCCACACGTAATAACTTTTTTCTTCCTTATCGTAGTATCGACATGGGGGACAAACAACATCTTATACCCATTATTGTACGATATGGTGAGGATTTTATTATTGACATCAATAAATTGAAATATAAAAGTGGGCATGAAGGTACCCTCTTTATCGGTGTAAGCAGGGTTTTCTATATTCAATTCGTGAGGGAGATAATCTATTATTTTAGATGCAAAGTAGGTAAGTTGCATTACTATATCCTGAGAATGACTTGTTTGACGAATTGCAATTTTTCGAGAATGATAATAGTCTTAAGATATTATTTATTATTATCTTCATGGTAAGGAAGCGACAGTGTGTATGATGATTGTGATGATGATGATTGGGCACTCCAATAAGATAAGTAGGAGAAGAATTTATTTTAGACGTAGGGTAAGTTGAGAGGCAAGAGTGGGCGGCAAGTAATGTTCAGAAAGTTCGGCAAAAGGGTAGATGTCCCGAGTATATAGTGACAACATAGACGATAAAAAAATTGACCGGATTAGCCTAGGAATTTACGGAAGGCAGTGAATTAGAAGATGAATTTTGGTGATTGCTAATGATACAAGTGATGATTATGATGATTATGAACTTGCAAGTTCAAGGCAAAAGTAAAGGGAGTTTCTAAGAAACAATTTGCAGTCTTTAGAGAGTTGCATCAGTCTCAACTGAGAAATAAAGACGCAGGAGGTGCAATTGCTGGTAATGAAACTGAATATGAAGAAAGTGGCCATGATAATGAGAGTGCTAGTTCTAAGAGTGAATTTTAAGGTGATAAAGTACTTGTGCATAGAAGAAGAAAACGTAAGTATCCTTGCTATGATTCTACTATTGCATTTCTAGTTTTATCTGTAGGAATAAGGTTTGATAATGCCAAACAATTAAAAGAATGTATTGTCAAGAGTTTAATTCTGAACAAAGATGTGTGGAATTTATAGACACACTAAAGACGTTCTCAAAGCTACATGTTCACAACTAAATTGTCCTTGAAAGATTTATGGCGCACTGAATAAGAGAACAGGTTATTTCAGATTAGGTCATTGTAGGAAAGCATACTTGTCTCATTATTTTTAATAATAAAAGGGTAATAAGCGTATGGTTGTGTTGAAGTATTTCATCGACACTATTAAGGCGATGCCCAAATCAAGTGTCCTCAGTTGAAGCTATTAGTGAAGGAACAGTTAGGAGTTAATGTGTCAAGGAATC
Source organism: Psidium friedrichsthalianum (assembly GCA_019149425.1). Lineage (NCBI taxonomy): Eukaryota > Viridiplantae > Streptophyta > Magnoliopsida > Myrtales > Myrtaceae > Psidium > Psidium friedrichsthalianum. Next base: position 11,744 of record JAGVVM010002372.1, read on the forward strand.
AATGCAAAGTGCCAAACAGAAAATGATGAAGGCATTGATGGGTTGATACAAGGAAGAGTATGCACAGGTTTGGGATTATGCTTACGAGTGTATGCTTCAAATTCCTCAATAGAGTCTATGTAGAGGTTGTAGAGAGGCCACTGTCACGCCCCGACCCTATTGTCATGCCCCGAACACTACGGCCTTCGCGAACATCCGCCAATCTGTCGCGTCCGCCTGGCCCACGATTGGCGACAACCAGGAAAATTCGTCGTGGCCAGACGATGCGTCATGTCACACGTAAACCTGCGGAAGCTAATCTCCAACCCATACATGCATACATACGATAATGGGGTAGGGACTAAAGGTACGCGATCAACGATACGGCCAAACACAACATACATATATATATATATGAGCGTTAGGTACAAACCACCGAAACGAATACCAAAAGTACAGTTCAAAATCCTACGCTCTGCCAGACCACTCAACCTAAGGCCTAACGTCTAGTCCTGGTCGATCCTCGCTCCCGTCTGACGGCCAGGGTAGCTCCTCTCGGTCCTCCTTGTACTCTGGAGAGGAAGGCTCGGTATCCATCGGGTCGCCCTCAGCGTGGCATCGTCACCATGCGTCCTGGAGACAGTAAATGCTCGTTTGGCTCGGGTCTAAGACCTCTCCTCTAAAGTAGGTGGGATGTAGAAGAGGGGCCGCCATATCTCCATCGGAATATCGAAGGCTCGCCTGGTCTCGTGAATATCTGATCTCTCATCACCATCAAGCCTCATATCTATGAGGGATCAGGACGACTGCATGGTTTACCCAAACGGTGGTCAAATGTCGGGCCCAGACGGTACCATCTCTCTCTGCAAATAACTCACGTTCGACCCTACCTCCACTGGGATCCAAAAGTACGTCGGGTAGTCTATCACTGTGGTTGGGGATCTGAAAGATTTCAACCAACCTAGTTGAGTCGGAAACCAATAGCTCACCCTAATCCTAGCGTAGATAAGGTATGCTATTCGGGTTCGGCCGCTAATCCTGCCATCTAGTTCAGCTCGGCTTTATAACACATCTCTATCTAATGGTGACATAAGTAATTTCAAACGAGCGTGTTCAATCCACTAGAGATCACATATGACAAGGAAAATAGCCTAGAAGACAGATGAACAAACATAGCTGCAACGTCTTGGTTCGGACGCTCGAGATGCATATGCACAATGTCAAGTACCATTACAATACTCCATGAAGGGCTCGGCCCGCTCTCATACGCTTCAGGCGTGGCCTAACCCGCGTGTGGTACGCTCCGGTTGACACGCTTATTCTCAGCTACCCGGTGCCAACCACGGCCGCATCCGTGCCTCTAACAGTCTCTTAGTCCGCATGCTATCTCTCCAACTCCCATGCGCGAGCGCCTTATTAGGTCGTTCTCCCTTACGCTCCACATGAGAGTGCATGCCATCTCGATGCTCAAATCATGCCCAAGCACCTAACACATGCCATCAATGCGTCAAGTCACTAGACTCCACCCAGTAAGCCAACACATATGCACAACTTGGCATATCACCATTCAATTACAAACACGTTATCTCAGTCGTATTGATGTAGGTTTCTATCAGAGCACAGCATTCCCTATACCAGTTTGGCCATATTCCTCTCAGTTCAATTTCCACCATTGACACCTTGGGCCTACTACCTCAAATCGGACGCTCGATTTTTTCTCATCTAAACCATCTATGGACCAGTCTGAATCTATTTCTAACTCAAGGTTACCGTCGTCTTACGCAAGTCCTCACGTAGGCCTATGGGGCCCATCACTTTAGCTAGTTCATTTAGGCCCTCCTTGATTTTCGACTCAACACCCATGACTTAGGCCCGTGGATTTGTCTCAATCCCATCCTAGGCAGCCCACTAAGCCCAGTATTGTCAAGCCCAACTTTCATTTTTACTTAGATTTACCTTACCTAATGGGCCAACTCGTCCATCGGCCCAATTCAACTCATGGCCCTGCCCTCAACGTAAGTTCATCAATTTTTCATTTAAAACGAAATCTAAACCAACCCAATGGGCCCTAGAGTTCACGGCCAAGCCCATTTACGAGTAGTCCATAAGCTTAAGCCCTTAAGCCCATTTGGCCACCAATCTTTATGGCCCATTTGCGCACTTTTGGGTAAACTATCCCTTACTTAAGACTTACCCCAAATTAGGCCCTTAAGCTAATGATTCACACCCAAGCTCTAACCATGAGAAAAGTCCCACTTAGGCCATTTAAGTCACTAGTCAATTTTTATGAGTCCCTAACTACCATCTAGCCCATTAGCCCATCTCACATCCTCATATACCCGCCCCAACACCTACCTTCCGCCCACGTGTGCCACACTCACGCCTACCAACAAAGCCCCGCAGCTACAAATCGACCCTTCTCCTTGAACCCAAATACGGCCTAACCGTGGTCTAGCGATGTTCACAATT
>JAGVVM010002373.1:0-32055 GCA_019149425.1 Psidium friedrichsthalianum
TTAGGATAGCTTTCATAAGGCAGCCGAAAAGAACTCTGGATAACAGAAGCATCAAGTCCTAAGGTATGCAGCTGGAAGTCCACAGGAGTCTTCCCAGAAATATCCAATCCTGTGGTGAAAGTTTCGATCTTCAGAACAAAAGCCATTGTAACCAGAACACTGTTGAGCAAAGCATTTTGCATAGGAATGGATACTGGTGCCATGATCTAGTATTGGTGCCCATGATGAACAGCTTGCTAAACCCCAAACAACTGCAAGCAGAGAAGCCTCAACTGAGCAACCTAGCCTTTTCCAGTAAGGAGGGGGAATGTGCAGATTTTTAAGACACGGTAAATGGCCACTCTGGTTTCAAACCCATCCAAGTCCCCAGTGAACAGTTTTTTATTGGGATCAAGTCCACTCGTGCCACATACAACCTTACATATGGGAAGAGCAGTTCATCTATCTTCGATATGTGAACAAGCTAATTCGACACATGACAAAGGAAAATTGACAAAGGTAAGACAAGGACACCATCCGATATGTGAACAAGCAATTATCTCGTGTTCCATGTGTCCCATGGGCTAAAGCCTCCACACTGGATTTGAAAACCATCAAGAAAAAAAAGAAGGTTAAATTCTTAGGCACATCACCGAATCTTCCAAAACAAGCGCTCTAGATAACCAAATGTGGAACAAATATGACTGACATTATAATCAACCCAAACCAGAAGCCAGAAGGGCACAAAATAAGAATTTTCTGATATCTCGCGTGATTATGTATGAGAAGCCAGAAGCAGAAGGCACAAAACCAGAAGCCAGAAGCTGGCTCTATGCGTGACGCGGATGGTTTACTAAATACAGTATGAGAGGCAAATCATGAACTGACAATACAGACTAAAATTCTCAACTGGCCAACTTATTAACTAAGAATCATATCAAGTTACATACATGCAGAAATACATTATCACAAACTAAAAATTGAATTTCTTCTCAACAGATTAATTCATGTTTTGTAGAAGCCAGTGGAATGGAGCTTTGCTACGGTTTATCACAGCGCTCAGTTTTAAAGACTTACCCAACTTCACATTAGAGATCACAGATTAGTGCTAGAGTGAAGTCAATATAAAAGGCAGTATAGTGTAGCTTCGCCGTGGTTCCAAGTCAGTTTACTTGAAGGAAAGACGAACACACCGACCAGTGCTGGGAATAGTGAATGTCTGTGCCTGACTGAATCAAAGATCAACCAGCTGAAATTGAGAATTTGTCAACGAAGAATGAAATCAGTTTCTCTTCTGATAGTAAGACTATCCCCAACACTTTGACCGGATCAAGAACATAATCTGCACTGGGAGGAGCTACCAAGATGCTATCCAGGGTAAAAGGGATGCCATCCAAGTTTTATAAGGTTCCAATAGCCTTCACGTGGATAGTTTCTAAAATCAAATTTCATAAGGCCCATGATTACTAGTTAGCAAAACATTCAAAATACCTCCAATTAGGAACTTGACTTAGAACACCCACAATTAGATTCCACAAATGAAAATTCCAAGACTAGTTACAAGAAAATCCCTGCCTCTCATTGTGCAATCTCAAGAATTTGTGCTCTCCATAAAATACAGATCATGGGCCAAGGACAAAACTTCCCAGAATAAAGACGACACCCTGACCAAAATTATAACAAGTGCTATCTTCAAAATTATGCTTGATTTTTTGCCAGCCACAACTGTCAAACTTGTGTGAAGATACAAAGTTACACAATTTGCTCAACAAAGTGAGCAAATGACACTGCACATAAATATGTTGAAGAGTAAAATATAATTTCTTTGCAAGGTCTTCAAGAAAGTTAGTTTTTCTTGTCAAGTTCAACATCAGGAATAGCTCTAAAAACATATGACTCCTACCTAAAGCAACATGTCCAATGCACCATCTCATTCAAAGAGCGAGCTTATAAAAAATGCAAAAACATCCAAACCATCCACGTCACGCGTCTCCACGAGGATATTCACGAGCATCCTTGCATATATAGTTTTGAAGGTACAAACTAGAGCCAGCTTCCTCAGAAAACGATGAAAGGAAGTTCAGGAGAGAATGAATGGTGAATCCAGGTAGAGGATCGAGCGAGCTCGTGGCCAAGTAACTTCATTCAACACAAGGCAAATTTATATCAACTGGAGATTCAATATAAAAACAGAATGCACCAAACCAATTGAAAGTACAAACGGACAATCTGCATGATTTAGTTAATATCTGCAATAAGTTTCCCATCTCCCAAGGTAGAAGCATCTGATGAGTCGAACTGCCATCGATGTGTGCCCCAAATGACCAAGCAAAGAAACAACGAGACACGGCCATGAATCCACTTAAGTTCACAGAAAAAGTTGAGAGCATGGCATCATCAAAGAAAGAGGCTTAAACAGGCACCCAAAATAAACACCATAAGTACCCTCAGGAATAGGAAAAAATAAAAGCTTGCTGAGTCAAATAATTTCCCTAAAAGTTAGTTTAAAATGGGCCAATACAATGCAACACTAACTATCGAATTCAGCATAATTTGCAACAAAAAGACTCAAACCTACACAGACAATTCAATGATATTATTCCATTACTTCAATTCGGCAGGAAGAGGACTAGAAGTTCATCGCATCTCCTCTAATCCTTGAAAATGAAAATATGGTAAACCAGATCTGCAACAGATCTTTGTAGAATTCATGCAGCTTCAGACAATCCCGATGGAAAGATCCAGTCATTGCTCATTACCCCAATCCACAAAGAAAACCAACAATTCAGTAGCTCAACTAAACATAGTTGCATTAGATAATAACCTCCTGCCTTCCCAAACTCAGGAACTTTGATTCTCTAACAGCTTTGACCAATTAGTATCCTCACATGGTCCTTAGTGAGATCGCTCTAAACTGGAACAAGCACCTATCGATGACTGAATAAATCCTAAGGCACATGGAAGCCACCAAACCTTAATTACGTTGATAAATGTTTCTGTATAAAATTAGAGCCTTCGCCAACATTAGTTTGAAATAGACCCCAGCCTGATGATTCAAAATTAATGCCTTCAAAGCAAACAGCAAAGCAAATGAAACCGATTATAAGACAACCCGTTAATATCTTCAATTGGAAGGAAGATGACTCCTAACAACCCTTGCAGAGCCTATGAGAAAGTGACACACTAGAACCATAATTAGAATATCTGAACCACAGATGTGGCAAAGGTTCACGCTGCAATTGGAGATCTATAAATTCATAGCCCTAAAGAGCTTCAACAGCTATCCTTTGTATGTACGAAGTAGAAGTTCACCTATCGTACATTAGTGTATCATAAAAGATCAGAAGGGGAAATAGACTGAACTCCATGCTCACGAGATATGTTAAAACCTCAAATCAAAGCTTATTTACTGCAGGATTGTCGGTCTCCCTTCAGTTCCAGCCATCTAAAAGTAACCACAGATTTTGACAAACACCCCAACCAAGCACCTAGTGTCTGATCCTCCCAGCCTAACCAGCCATGTCTGCTGACAGCACACTTCTAAAACCACAGCTTTGTGATGGATAAGAAACAAGAGAATCAGCAGAAAGGAGAGGAAAGGTCAGAGCGCACGCAATGCCAAGGGAAGTTATGTCTAGATGGCTGTCCTGTCAACATCCCCAAGTGAGGCCTGATAACATATGCCAATCAGGAAACATGAGAAGAAACACACCGTCCTGTTATGAAGGAACCTACATGGTGTATGTTATTAGGAAGGTAAAAGGTAAAAGCACTGTACCAGTTCATCTTTTCAGAATGAGATGCTAACAGTTTGCAACAATTATATCTTAGGTCCTGGCAGAAAGTCTTCATCCCATGAAAAGAATCTAAAATATACAGAAATTAGGCCTTCAAGGCACTACAAACTAAAAACAACCCATCTCACCTACAGAACATTGTCCTGACAATGTTACTGCACCAGAAGAAAGTATGACATCAGTGGAAAACATAGGCTGAGCAAACCCAAATGGATGTCTTATTGCAAATAAGGAGACTTAGTACTCTCTTCTTCCAAAGCATTGTCCAACAGAGAGGCCATCCAATGACAACCATAGATCTTACATCGAACTTCAAACCTTCAAAGCATAGTCAAGCTAGCTCTCGCACATCCTGTTCAAGGTGGCATTACAAACTAAAAACAAACCATCTCACCTACAGAACACCTTATATGTAGAATGTCCCCAACAATGTCACTGCACCAGAAGAAAGTATTACATCAGTGGAAAATATAGGCTAAGCAAACCCATAAGGATATCTTATTGAAATAGGAGACTTAGTACTCTCTTCTTGCAAGTATGTCTAACAGAGAGGCCATCCAATGTCAACCAGAGATCTTTCTTCGAACTTCAAACCCTCAAAGCATAGTCAAGCTAGCTCTTGCACATCCTATCATAAAAGCACAGCCAAAGTATCAATTGATTATGGATCGATCCACACACATGAAGAGTGAGGACATCAAAAGGAACCAAATCCAAGAAGTGGGAGCTTATCCAATTTCAACCAAAGCCTGGACTCGGCAATTCATCGACTCAGCCGCACAGAAATGCAATAGATCGTATCACTTCTTAAATCTGGCAAAACACCAACCTATATAGGAATCCAAACAAAAACAATTACCATCTTTCCACACCAAGGGAATCAACTGAGAAATGAGATTCAATGAAAACCAAGTTGCCTACACAGCAGGAGTTCATCGGAATTTCAGTTCTTCACCTGGTCCTGAAGATGATCAAGGACACTGCCCACATCCACCAACCCAACCAAAGATAGATGTGAATAGATTGTCGACTGAAGAAAAGCTTAGTTATTCTAAGCAATAATTGACCAACCTCATCATATGTACCATTCCTTAGAAACATCCTTAATCAAAGAGATCGCTTTAAAACAGAAGCATGGATCAATCCATCAATAAATGATCAGAGGAAAGTAAAACACTAACAATGTCCATGACCACTACTCAACAACCACCTAAAGCACAAAAATCACCTGATAAATGAAAAAGTTCCACAAAAGGTTCTGTACGAAGAGAAAACACATTAATCATATAGCATGTAAGCCTCTGCCAACTAAATTGTGTGAAGCTAGTATTCTTTAAAAAAAAAAAAAAACAAGACAAATCAATCGCACATGCAACATCTGAATGGTTTACCATCCATTGATTAGTGATTACAGCATGCATTCAAGAAGGGAAGAGAAACAAGCCAGAACTTAGTGAAGAAAAGACTCTGGAGAAAGAAAGAACCAGCACAGATTGAAGATGGTCCACATCGAACCAGAAGAGGTTTGCATTGAAGGAAGCAGAACTAGGCTAATCATCTCACCCTAATCGGAAAAAAGCATAAGCAGACAACAAACTTCATCCAAACTAATAACTGCCTAGAATCCATGAAGCGGTCGCTTGTCCAATTTCAAACAATCATCAACTCAGGCCCCACAGAGATCACCACTTCTCAAACCAGGCAAAACTTCAACCTGAAGAAGAATTAGAACTTAACAATAATTCTCTCACTGCTCCCCAAAGATGATCAACTGAAGACCAATTTAAATCAAAACTACAGAATGCCTAGAAGTCTTCAATATTTCAGTCCATCGCCCATCCTGAAGATGTGATCAAAGACTACTTCCGAAATCAAGAAACACCTTATTCTATATAAACTGAACAGCCTCTATGTATTTATCATCCTTAGACGACATGGTCAGATGACGAGATCTCTCCAGAGGAAAGATGCAACTGCGAATCCACTGAAATCCAGACCAGTTAAAACAATTTATGGAAAGATCACTCTATTGATGAATCATCATCTTTATAAGTGAAAACACATATTATGACATTTGGTAGAGACCTGGCAAAGTAATCAGGTAAATGTTACTGCAAAAAATTGAGTGAAAAACAATTTTTTTTTTTTTTGGGGGGGGGCGAAGAACCCATCCTGCGAGTTCCAAATGACAGAGAGGAAAAAAAGGGGCAATAGCTCCCACCAAAATAACATCTCAGCATGAGAAATTACCATCTAAACAGCGTCTATCCCATCTAATATATGCCCAAAAGAAACCTGACAAAATATTCTTCAAACCAAATTTAACATATTAACACAAAATTCAAGCAGACATACCCAACAAGTCAAAACAAATGCATATGCAAGGAATGTATTTCTGAGTGAATGGGCGACAAAGTGCGTTGAAGGGAAAAAGTCGTGATAAATAACATGCAGGATAGTTCCATCCTATCCCGTAGGAAAGGCTCTAATCTGCCGATAGTTCCATCTGAGCATGTTGATAAGAGGGGTGAGTTGAAGGGAAAAAGTCGGTAATAAATAATATGCAGGTCAGAGCGGAGTGAAGCTTGAGGAACCCCTTCTCCCGAAGTTACGAAGGCTATTTTGCCGAATCAAAACCAAAGAAAAGATAGCAAAAGGATCCCATCAGTCCTTGAAAAAGCCCAAACACTTAGTTTTAGGGAAGAAACCGACCAGCGTTAATTCATCATCCTTGCCATCCTCAGACACATAGTTCACTCCAAGGGGAAAGAAGCCACTGCGAATTCACCAAATAAGAAAATCCAGAAGCAGCTAGTAAAACAAGATAACGGAAAGATCAACAGGTCATGAATCAATAAAGGATCAGGGAGGAGCTAACCACAAACTTCCTCAGATGAAGAGATATGATCCAAGAGGACTAGTTTTATGGAACAAACCGACCAGTGTTATTCATCATCCTTGCCATCCTCAGACAAACAGTTCGCTCCAAGGGAAAGAAGCCACTGCAAATTCCAAATAACAAAATCCAGAAGCAGCTCATAAAACAAGTAAACAGAAAGATCGACAGGCCGATGAATCAATAGAGGATCAGAGGAGGAGCTAAACCAAGCACTTCCTTAGACGAAGAGATATGATCCAAGAGGAAATAAGCCACAGCCAATTCACAGGATAACGAAAGCCAGAATAATCAGGTAAAACACAACGGAAAACCCATCGGTTTAAGAATCACTGAGTGTAAACAAATTCCAATAACCATGAGCATCATCCCAAAGAGGCCAAGCAAAAACCTCAATAATCTCGCAACAGGGGTTTATGCAACCAGATGCTTCAAAAATCAGACACAGAAAGCATGGGCCCATCAACAAACGGAAACAAAAAGAAGAAGAGTCGATGAAGCACACAGCGAATCATGATCGCCATCACTGATGATAGACACTCATATCGAAATTGACGAGGTAAAGTATTGCCTCAACCAAACTCTGACCTGCGAAGGAAAGAGAACATCTGACCAGTCCACCTTAACTGGAAGATAACAGAAGTGGATGACAAATTAGGAATTGATGCTTATGCAGCAAGAAGGAACATCACTGATCACAGACACTCCATGTTGAACATGTCCAACTAAAGTACTGCCCTAACCACACTCTGATCCGCGAAGGGAAGAGAACTAGATCTGATCTTTCGGATTAACTAGAAAATAACACAACTAAATGACAAGTTTCATTCAAACCAATAACTGCCTAAAATCCGAGAAGCAGGAGCTCATCCAACTTCAAACAATTGTCAACACAGCCCCACAGAAAACGCAACAGATCACCAGCTGTCAAATCCAGTAAAACTTTCGAACTGTTAAAGAAGCCTAGAAGGTTGTAAAAATTTCAATCCCATCTGTTTGTCCTGAAGACGACTTCTAGATCATCAACTCGACCAAACAGTGCAAGATAGATCATTAGTCCTCCAAGCTGCCCAATGTCATATTCCATCTAATCAACCGACTAGTTACATTCCATCTAAATCCGAGAAGCAGGAGCTCATCCAACTTCAAACAATTGTCAACACAGCCCACAGAAAACGCAACAGATCACCAGCTGTCAAATCCAGTAAAACTTTCGAACTGTTAAAGAAGCCTAGAAGGTTGTAAAAATTTCAATCCATCTGTTTGTCCTGAAGACAGACTTCTAGATCATCAACTCGACCAACAGTGCAAGATAGATCATTAGTCTCCAAGCTGCCCAAATGTCATATTCCATCTAATCAACCGACTAGTTACATTGAATACATTGTCCTCAGACCAACATCCTCAGACAAAATGATCATTCCAAGAGGAAAGAAGCCACTCAATTAACAGAATAGTGTACACCTGAATCAGCTCATAATACAATTAAACTTGGAAAGATCAATCAATGATGAATCAATCAACAATCAAACGAGTGCAACCCTGACGATGCCCAAAACATGGCGGAGTCCAGGAGAGGCAAGGTGTGACCTTCAGAAAATAACAACATAGCATAAACATAATCAGACCGAATTAACAACCATCGAAAAAAATAAAAAATAAAAGGAAGGATCAAGAGCGTATTTCAGGAATGATGTCTCCTCTGAAGAGTACTCGTAGAGGCTGTCAACTGAGGGGAACGCATGCACAATCATAGACGCAAGATGAAGGATGAGGACACGAAGGAGGACAATTTCTAGGAAGAGACACCGGCTTTCAATTAGACGAAGCAGGTCTGGATTGAATAGTGATCCGTTGGGGAGCGTACACCTTGCAAAGAAAGAACCATCACAGATCATACATCGACCAATCACTGGACCTCCAAAGGAATACGAATCGATTTTCACATCAATAGGAAAACTATGGTAGTGCAGAACAAATTTCATTCCAACAGATAACTGCCTCAAGAAACGATAGAGCTTATCCAAGTTCAGACAATCATCGGCTAGCTGCAGATCACCACTTGTCAAGTCTGGCAAGACTCCGACCTGTGAGAGGATTAGGACTAGGCGATATAATCAACTCCAAAGATAAAAGACTGAAGAACAAATTTCAATCAAACCAGTAAATTTCAGTCTGTGGCCCGGACAAAGATGTGATCAAAGACTTACTAAGTTCATCATCTCAACCAAAAAACAGAGCAAAAGGATCATCCATCAGTCCTCCAAAACGCCCAAAAACTTGTTCAATGAAACAAACTGACCGATGTCAAACGTATTCATCGCCTTGACATCCTTAGACAAACAGTTCGCTCCAAGGGGGAAGAAGCCACTGCGAATCACCAAAAAAAAAAAATCCAGAAGCAGCTCGTGAAACAAGTAGACGGAAAGAACGACCGGCTGATGAATCAATAAAGGATCAGAGGAGGAGCTAAACCAAGCACTTCCCATTACGACGTCCTCAGACGAAGAGATAGGATCCAAGTGGAAAGAGGCCACTGCCAATTCACAGAATACCAACAATCCAGAATAAGCTGGCAAAACAATAACGCAAAGTTGGATCGATCGGTCCATGAATCACTAAGCGATCAAAAGGACAAGGCGTAAACCAAATAATTCCGATAACCATGGACATCGTCCCAAAGAGGCCAAGCATCTCCGCAACAGGGTTTTCTGCAACCAGACGCTTCAGAAATCAGACCGAGAAAGCATTCGGCCCACCAACAATCAATCAAGAACGGAAACAAAAGAAGAAGGGCCGAAGGAGAACGCTAAATCGCGATCGATTCTTCTCTGAAGATATCGCAGAGGCGCCATGAGAGAGAGGAGAGGGGGAACGAGAGCAAAACCAGAAAGACTGAAGAATACAAGGACGGCCGGGGGTTTGTGTTGGGAAGGACGGTTATTTATAGGAAGGAGGATAGACCGACTTCGCATCGATCGCTGATAATAACAAATCTGAATCGGAGTCGTCATTGGACGGTTGCGCGCTGTTGAGGGGTTAAAAAAGGAAAGGCGGTGAGCTGCCAATTCCGACCGTTGCCTCAGATGCACGCGTTATCTTCCGTCCATTGCATAAAGAATTAGGACCACGTGTCCGAGTTGCAAATATCCCAATTCAGACCGTAGCAACTCGACACGTGGTCCTAATTCTTTATGCAATGGACGGAAGATAACGCGTGCATCTGAGGCAACGGTCGGAATTGGCAGCTCACCGCCTTTCCTTTTTTAACCCGTCAACAGCGCGCAACCGTCCAATGACGACTCCGATTCAGATTTGTTATTATCAGCGATCGATGCGAAGTCGGTCTATCCTCCTTCCTATAAATAACCGTCCTTCCCCAAACCAAACCCCCGGCCGTCCTTGTATTCTTCAGTCTTTCTGGTTTTGCTCGTTCCCCTCTCCTCTCTCTCATGGCGCTCTGCGATATCTTCAGAGAAGAATCGATCGCGATTTAGCGTTCTCCTTCGGCCCTTCTTCTTTTGTTTCCGTTCTTGATTGATTGTTGGTGGGCCGAATGCTTTCTCGGTCTGATTTTGAAGCGTCTGGTTGCAGAAAACCCCTGTTGCGGAGATGTTGGCCTCTTTGGGACGATGTCCATGGTTATCGGAATTATTTGGTTTACGCCTTGTCCTTTGATCGCTTAGTGATTCATGGACCGATCGATCCAACTTTGCGTTATTGTTTTGCCAGCTTATTCTGGATTGTTGGTATTCTGTGAATTGGCAGTGGCCTCTTTCCACTTGGATCCTATCTCTTCGTCTGAGGACGTCGTAATGGGAAGTGCTTGGTTTAGCTCCTCCTCTGATCCTTTATTGATTCATCAGCCGGTCGTTCTTTCCGTCTACTTGTTTCACGAGCTGCTTCTGGATTTTTTTTTATTTGGTGAATTCGCAGTGGCTTCTTCCCCTTGGAGCGAACTGTTTGTCTAAGGATGTCAAGGACGATGAATACGTTTGACATCGGTCAGTTTGTTTCATTGAACAAGTTTTTGGGCGTTTTGGAGGACTGATGATGATCCTTTTGCTCTGTTTTTTGGTTGAGATGATGAACTTAGTAAGTCTTTGATCACATCTTTGTCGGGCCACAGACTGAAATTTACTGTTTTGATTGAAATTTGTTCTTCAGTCTTTTATCTTTGGGAGTTGATATATCGCCTAGTCCTAATCCTCTCACAGGTCGAGTCTTGCCAGACTTGACAAGTGGTGATCTGCAGCTAGCCGATGATTGTCTGAACTTGGATAAGCTCTATCGTTTCTTGAGGCAGTTATCTGTTGGAATGAAATTTGTTCTCCACTACCATAGTTTTCCTATTGATGTGAAAATCGATTCGTATTCCTTTGGAGGTCAGTGATTGGTCGATGTATGATCTGTGATGGTTCTTTCTTTGCAAGGTGTACGCTCCCCAAACGGATCACTATTCAATCCAGACCTGCTTCGTCTAATGAAAGTGTCTCCTTCCTAGAAATTGTCCCTCCTTCGTGTCTCATCCTTCATCTTGCGTCTATGATTGTGCATGCGTTCCCCTCAGTTGACAGCCTCTACGAAGTACTCTTCAGAGGAGACATCATTCCTGAAATACGCTCTTGATCCTTCCTTTTATTTTTTTTTTTCGATGGTTGTTAATTCGGTCTGATTATGTTTATGCTATGTTGTTATTTTCTGAAGGTCACACCTTGCCTCTCCTGGACTCGCCATGTTTTGGGCATCGTCAGGGTTTGCACTCGTTTGATTGTTGATTGATTCATCATTGATTGATCTTTCCAAGTTTAATTGTATTATGAGCTGATTCAGGTGTACACTATTCTGTTAATTGGAGTGGCTTCTTTCCTCTTGGATGATCATTTTGTCTGAGGATGTTGTCTGAGGACAATGTATTCAATGTAACTAGTCGGTTGATTAGATGGAATATGACATTTGGGCAGCTTGGAGGACTAATGATCTATCTTGCACTGTTGGTCGAGTTGATGATCTAGAAGTCTGTCTTCAGGACAACAGATGGATTGAAATTTTACAACCTTCTAGGCTTCTTTAACAGTCGAAAGTTTTACTGGATTTGACAGCTGGTGATCTGTTGCGTTTTCTGTGGGCTGTGTTGACAATTGTTTGAAGTTGATGAGCTCCTGCTTCTCGGATTTAGATGAATGTAACTAGTCGGTTGATTAGATGGAATATGACATTGGGCAGCTTGAGGACTAATGATCTATCTTGCACTGTTGGTCGAGTTGATGATCTAGAAGTCTGTCTTCAGGACAAACAGATGGATTGAAATTTTACAACCTTCTAGGCTTCTTTAACAGTTCGAAAGTTTTACTGGATTTGACAGCTGGTGATCTGTGCGTTTTCTGTGGGGCTGTGTTGACAATTGTTTGAAGTTGATGAGCTCCTGCTTCTCGGATTTTAGGCAGTTATTGGTTTGAATGAAACTTGTCATTTAGTTGTGTTATTTTCTAGTTAATCCGAAAGATCAGATCTAGTTCTCTTCCCTTCGCGGATCAGAGTGTGGTAGGGCAGTACTTTAGTTGGACATGTTCAACATGGAGTGTCTGTGATCAGTGATGTTCCTTCTTGCTGCATAAGCATCAATTCCTAATTTGTCATCCACTTCTGTTATCTTCCAGTTAAGGTGGACTGTCAGATGTTCTCTTTCCTTCGCAGGTCAGAGTTGGTTGAGGCAATACTTTACCTCGTCAATTCGATATGAGGTCTATCATCAGTGATGGGCGATCACGATTCGCTGTGCTCATCGACTCTTCTTCTTTTTGTTCGTTTGTTGATGGGCCCATTGCTTTCTGTGTCTGATTTTTGAAGCATCTGGTTGCAGAAACCCTGTTGCGAGATTATTGAGGTTTTGCTTGGCCTCTTTGGGATGATGCTCATGGTTATTGGAATTTGTTTACGCTCAGTGATTCTTAAACCGATGGGTTTTCCGTGTTGTTTTACCTGGTTATTCTGGCTTTCGTTATCCTGTGAATTGGCTGTGGCTTATTTCCTCTTGGATCATATCTCTTCGTCTGAGGAAGTGCTTGGTTTAGCTCCTCCTCTGATCCTTTATTGATTCATCGCCTGTCGATCTTTCCATTTACTTGTTTTATGAGCTGCTTCTGGATTTTGTTATTTGGTGAATTTGCAGTGGCTTCTTTCCCTTGGAGCGAACTGTTGTCTGAGGATGGCAAGGATGATGAATAACACTGGTCGGTTTGTTCCATAAAACTAGTCCTCTTGGATCATATCTCTTCATCTGAGGAAGTTCTTGGTTTAGCTCCTCCTGATCCTTTATTGATTCATCGACCTGTTGATCTTCCGTTATCTTGTTTTACTAGCTGCTTCTGGATTTTGTTATTGGTGAATTCGCAGTGGCTTCTTTCCCCTTGGAGCGAACTATGTGTCTGAGGATGGCAAATGATGATGAATAACACTGGTCGGTTTGTTCCATAAAACTAGGTGTTTGGGCTTTTTCAAGGACTGATGGGATCCTTTTGCTATCTTTTCTTTGGTTTTGATTCGGCAAAATAGCCTTCGTAACTTCGGGAGAAGGGGTTCCTCAAGCTTCACTCCGCTCTGACCTGCATGTTATTTATCACTGACTTTTTCCTTCGACTCACCCCTCTTATCAACATGCTCAGATGGAACTATCGGCAGATTAGAGCCTTTCCCTACGGGATTGGATGGAACTATCCTGCATGTTATTTATCACCGACTTTTCCCTTCAACGCACTTTGTCGCCCATTCACTCAGAAATACATTCCTTGCATATGCATTTGTTTTGACTTGTTGGGTATGTCTGCTTGAATTTTGTGTTAATATGTTAAATTTGGTTTGAAGAATATTTTGTCAGGTTTCTTTTGGGCGTATATTAGATGGGATAGACGCTGTTTAGATGGTAATTTTTATGCTGAGATGTTATTTTGGTGGGAGCTATTGCCCCTTTTTTTCTCTGTCATTTGGAACTTGCAGGATGGGTTCTTTTCCCCCCCAAAAAAAAAAAAAAAAATTGTTTTTCACTCAATTTTTTGCAGTAACATTTACCTGATTACTTTGCCAGGTCTCTACCAAATGTCATAATATGTGTTTTCACTTATAAAGCGATGATTCATCAATAGAGTGATCTTTCCATAAATTGTTTTAACGGTCTGGATTTCAGTGGATCGCAGTTGCATCTTTCCTCTTGGAGCGATCTCGTCATCTGACCATGTCATCTAAGGATGATAAATACATAGAGGCTGTTCAGTTTATATAGAATAAGGTGTTCTTGATTTCGGAAGTAGTCTTTGATCACATCTTTGGGATGGGCGATGGACTGAAATATTGAAGATTTCTAGGCATTCTGTAGTTTTGATTTAAATTGGTCTTCAGTTGATCATCTTTGGGGAGCAGTGAGAGAATTATTGTTAAGTTCTAATTCTTCTTCAGGTTGAAGTTTTGCCTGGTTTGAGAAGTGGTGATCTCTGTGGGGCCTGAGTTGATGATTGTTTGAAATTGGACAAGCAACTGCTTCATGGATTCTAGGCAGTTATTAGTTTGGATGAAGTTTGTTGTCTGCTTATGCTTTTTTCCGATTATGGAGATGATTAGGGCCTAGTTCTGCTTCCTTCAATGCAAACCTCTTCTGGTTCGATGTGGACCATCTTCAATCTGTGCTGGTTCTTTCTTTCTCCAGAGTCTTTTCTTCACTAAGTTCTGGCTTGTTTCTCTTCCTTCTTGAATGCATGCTGTAATCACTAAATCAATGGATGGTAAACCATTCAGATTTGCATGTGCGATTGATTTGTCTTTCTTTTTTTTTTTTTTCAGAATACTAGCTTCACACAATTTAGTTGGCAGAGGCTTACATTCTATATGATTAATGTGTTTTCTCTTGGTACAGAACCTTTTGTGGAACTTTTTCATTTATCAGGTGATTTTTGTGCTTTAGGTGGTTGTTGAGTAGTGGTCATGGACATTGTTAGTGTTTACTTTCCTCTGATCATTTATTGATGGATTGATCCATGCTTCTGTTTTTTAAAGCGATCTCTTTGATTAAGGATGTTTTCTAAGGAATGGTACATATGATGAGGTTGGTCAATTATTGCTTAGAATAACTAAGCTTTTCTTCAGTCGACAATCTATTCACATCTATCTTTGGTTGGGTTGGTGGATGTGGGCAGTGTCCTTGATCATCTTCAGGACCAGGTGAAGAACTGAAATTCCGATGAACTCCTGCTGTGTAGGCAACTTGGGTTTTCATTGAATCTCATTCCTCAGTTGATTCCCTTGGTGTGGAAAGATGGTAATTGTTTTGTTTGGATTCCTATATAGGTTGGTGTTTTGCCAGATTTAAGAAGTGATACGATCTATTGCATTTCTGTGCGGCTGAGTCGATGAATTGCCGAGTCCAGGCTTTGGTTGAAATTGGATAAGCTCCCACTTCTTGGATTTGGTTCCTTTTGATGTCCTCACTCTTCATGTGTGTGGATCGATCCATAATCAATTGATACTTTGGCTGTGCTTTTATGATAGGATGTGCAAGAGCTAGCTTGACTATGCTTTGAGGGTTTGAAGTTCGAAGAAAGATCTCTGGTTGACATTGGATGGCCTCTCTGTTAGACATACTTGCAAGAAGAGAGTACTAAGTCTCCTTCAATAAGATATCCTTATGGGTTTTGCTTAGCCTATATTTTCCACTGATGTAATACTTTCTTCTGGTGCAGTGACATTGTTGGGGACATTCTACATATAAGGTGTTCTGTAGGTGAGATGGTTTGTTTTTAGTTTGTAATGCCACCTTGAACAGGATGTGCGAGAGCTAGCTTGACTATGCTTTGAAGGTTTGAAGTTCGATGTAAGATCTATGGTTGTCATTGGATGGCCTCTCTGTTGGACAATGCTTTGGAAGAAGAGAGTACTAAGTCTCCTTATTTGCAATAAGACATCCATTTGGGTTTGCTCAGAGTATGTTTTCCACTGTTGTCATACTTTCTTCTGGTGCAGTAACATTGTCAGGACAATGTTCTGTAGGTGAGATGGGTTGTTTTTAGTTTGTAGTGCCTTGAAGGCCTAATTTCTGTATATTTTAGATTCTTTTCATGGGATTATGAAGAACTTTCTGCCAGGACCTAAGATATAATTGTTGCAAACTGTTAGCATCTCATTCTGAATGGATGAACTGGTACAGTGCTTTTACCTTTTACCTTCCTAATAACATACACCATGCAGGTTCCTTCATAACAGGACGGTGTGTTTCTTCTCATGTTTCCTGATTGGCATATGTTATCAGGCCTCACTTGGGGATGTTGACAGGACAACCATCTAGACATAACTTCCCTTGGCATTGCGTGCGCTCTGACCTTTCCTCTCCTTTCTGCTGATTCTCTTGTTTCTTATCCATCACAAAGCTGGGGTTTTAGAAGTGTGCTGTCAGCAGACATGGCTGGTTAGGCTGGGAGGATCAGACACTAGGTGCTTGGTTGGGGTGTTTGTCAAAATCTGTGGTTACTTTTAGATGGCTGGAACTGAAGGGAGACCGACAATCCTGCAGTAAATAAGCTTTGATTTGAGGTTTTAACATATCTCGTGAGCATGGAGTTCAGTCTATTTCCCCTTCTGATCTTTTATGATACACTAATGTACGATAGGTGAACTTCTACTTCGTACATACAAAGGATAGCTGTTGAAGCTCTTTAGGGCTATGAATTTATAGATCTCCAATTGCAGCGTGAACCTTTGCCACATCTGTGGTTCAGATATTCTAATTATGGTTCTAGTGTGTCACTTTCTCATAGGCTCTGCAAGGGTTGTTAGGAGTCATCTTCCTTCCAATTGAAGATATTAACGGGTTGTCTTATAATCGGTTTCATTTGCTTTGCTGTTTGCTTTGAAGGCATTAATTTTGAATCATCAGGCTGGGGTCTATTTCCAAACTAATGTTGGCGAAGGCTCTAATTTTATACAAAAACATTTATCAACGTAATTAAGGTTTGGTGGCTTCCATGTGCCTTATGGATTTATTCAGTCATCGATAGGTGCTTGTTCCAGTTTAGAGCGATCTCACTAAGGACCATGTGAGGATACTAATTGGTCAAAGCTGTTAGAGAATCAAAGTTCCTGAGTTTGGGAAGGCAGGAGGTTATTATCTAATGCAACTATGTTTAGTTGAGCTACTGAATTGTTGGTTTTCTTTGTGGATTGGGGTAATGAGCAATGACTGGATCTTTCCATCGGGATTGTCTGAAGCTGCATGAATTCTACAAAGATCTGTTGCAGATCTGGTTTACCATATTTTCATTTTCAAGGATTAGAGGAGATGCGATGAACTTCTAGTCCTCTTCCTGCCGAATTGAAGTAATGGAATAATATCATTGAATTGTCTGTGTAGGTTTGAGTCTTTTTGTTGCAAATTATGCTGAATTCGATAGTTAAGTGTTGCATTGTATTGGCCCATTTTAAACTAACTTTTAGGGAAATTATTTGACTCAGCAAGCTTTTTTTTTTTCCTATTCCTGAGGGTACTTATGGTGTTTATTTTGGGTGCCTGTTTAAGCCTCTTTCTTTGATGATGCCATGCTCTCAACTTTTTCTGTGAACTTAAGTGGATTCATGGCCGTGTCTCGTTGTTTCTTTGCTTGGTCATTTGGGGCACACATCGATGGCAGTTCGACTCATCAGATGCTTCTACCTTGGGAGATGGGAAACTTATTGCAGATATTAACTAAATCATGCAGATTGTCCGTTTGTACTTTCAATTGGTTTGGTGCATTCTGTTTTTATATTGAATCTCCAGTTGATATAAATTTGCCTTGTTTGTTGAATGAAGTTACTTGGCCACGAGCTCGCTCGATCCTCTACCTGGATTCACCATTCATTCTCTCCTGAATTTGCTTCCTACTATCATCGTTTTCTGAGGAAGCTGGCTCTAGTTTGTACCTTCAAAACTATATATGAAAGGATGCTCGTGAATATCCTCGTGGAGACGCGTGACGTGGATGGTTTGGATGTTTTTGCATTTTTTATAAGCTCGCTCTTTGAATGAGATGGTGCATTGGACATGTTGCTTTAGGTAGGAGTCATATGTTTTTAGAGCTATTCCTGATGTTGAACTTGACAAGAAAAACTAACTTTCTTGAAGACCTTGCAAAGAAATTATATTTTACTCTTCAACATATTTATGTGCAGTGTCATTTGCTCACTTTGTTGAGCAAATTGTGTAACTCTGTATCTTCACACAAGTTTGACAGTTGTGGCTGGGAAAAAATCAAGCATAATTTTGAAGATAGCACTTGTTATAATTTTGGTCAGGGTGTCGTCTTTATTCTGGGAAGTTTTGTCCTTGGCCCATGATCTGTATTTTATGGAGAGCACAAATTCTTGAGATTGCACAATGAGAGGCAGGGATTTTCTTGTAACTAGTCTTGGAATTTTCATTTGTGGAATCTAATTGTGGGTGTTCTAAGTCAAGTTCCTAATTGGAGGTATTTTGAATGTTTTGCTAACTAGTAATCATGGGCCTTATGAAATTTGATTTTAGGAACTATCCACGTGAAGGCTATTGGAACCTTATAAAACTTGGATGGCATCCCTTTTACCCTGGATAGCATCTTGGTAGCTCCTCCCAGTGCAGATTATGTTCTTGATCCGGTCAAAGTGTTGGGGATAGTCTTACTATCAGAAGAGAAACTGATTTCATTCTTCGTTGACAAATTCTCAATTTCAGCTGGTTGATCTTTGATTCAGTCAGGCACAGACATTCACTATTCCCAGCACTGGTCGGTGTGTTCGTCTTTCCTTCAAGTAAACTGACTTGGAACCACGGCGAAGCTACACTATACTGCCTTTTATATTGACTTCACTCTAGCACTAATCTGTGGTCTCTAATGTGAAGTTGGGTAAGTCTTTAAAACTGAGCGCTGTGATAAACCGTAGCAAAGCTCCATTCCACTGGCTTCTACAAAACATGAATTAATCTGTTGAGAAGAAATTCAATTTTTAGTTTGTGATAATGTATTTCTGCATGTATGTAACTTGATATGATTCTTAATAAGTTGGCCAGTTGAGAATTTTAGTCTGTATTGTCAGTCAGTTCATGATTTGCCTCTCATACTGTATTTACTAAAGGCTGATGGACTTCGATTATTTTCTTCATGATTCTGCTTCTTAGTATAACTAAGTCATCCTATTGATATGCTGTCCCACCCTAGCTCTTTCTTTCCCACTAGGAGAAGGAACTCCTCACGTAGATCTATGCTTTTTTTCGCCAGACTAGGTGTAACTACTTTTTTCACCTTGGAATTTCTTCCAAGTTAATGAGGAGGAATCCCTCTGCAAGTGTTCTGTGTATAGATCAATTTCCCTTTCACTTTTTCCCATATATTGGTAAGTTTCTGATTGTGGCTGGCTTTGTAAGCATGAGTACCAGGCTACTAGCCCCATGGGCATTGGGTACTTTTTCCATTACCAAGTCCTTTTATTTGATTTCCCTGCTTTGTTTTTCCAGCCAAATCTTTTAGTATGGTTTTCAGTTGAACTTATACTTTTATCTTGAGAACTTTGATTTCATTTCTTAAATTGTGATCCTTCTTATTGCTTTTTATTAAAATTTTACTCATTGTTTCTTCAGGCATTTTCATTATCGATCAGTCAGTACTCTTTGCACCTTAAGTACTCATAGATATGGATTCCCATGAAAAGCATTTTGTCTTTCAATTAGGAAGACCAGTATCTATGGAAGTATGGTCACTACTGCACAATATCTTTGACCATTTATTGTGACTATGTTGTTGATGGTGTTACTGGATAATCTTCTCTCAGAATTGGGTATCTTCTCCTGCTGGTGTCTACCAAAAACATTTTCAATGAGAACAGATGTCTCTTGGTGGTTGCTTGCTGTCCGTGTAAGGTTATTGAGACTGCTGCTTTTGGTTGCTGTCCAAGAACTTTTTTGATCCAGTGGATAGGTTATCCATATAGGTTATCCATATTTAGATAGCTTCCTTCTTGTGATACATATAACTAAATTGTCGCATTGCAGTGCCTTCAGTTAAACTGATGCTAATGCCTTAGATTGACATGGTATCATAGCTTGTTCCAGGACCCAAGTACCTCGACTCTGTCGAATGCCTTCTGTTAAACTAATTCCTACGTTTTAAGTCAAGATTCTTTTACCATCTCCCAATGTCTTTTGGGGTATGTTATCACAGCTCATTGGTGTTCTCTTGTTTCTCAGAGTGTGGACCCAGTAATGTGCTCTATCAGTACCACACTTGAAACTCTTATCTGGACAGCTTGTTCACTCTCAAAGTTGGGTGGCAACCTTGTTGGATGAATTTGAAGAGAAGTTGACTATGTCTTATATCTCATTGCTATTTAGTATTGGCCCGTTGATATGCACTTCGTGTGTTCTTTTCTGGTACAGATTCTTCACTTGGAAGTAGGAACATTGAACTGGCAACTGGACATGTTATACTGGGCTGATTTCCTGAATCAGTCAGGCCTTACGGACGCACATTAGTGACTGTCCTTGTCCGTGCTTTTTTTGGTTTCTATTTTGAAAATTGGATTGACCTGTGCAGAACTTTGAGGGGTAGAACCTACGTTGGCATCAAGGGGTGGGATTCCCTTCACATTGGCTGGACCGGTAGTATCATCTTCTGACATTTTGCCACTAATGGATTAGAGGTTGAGACTTGTTTGATCGGGTTGCTAGATGTTTGGTGGTCTCTTTGCAGCCTGTAAAATGGCAGGGTTGCACTTGCTCCAGGCATGCACGAATTGAACACCATCTGTCCTTTTTCATCACTCCTCCTCCAATATCTAACTAGATGGATAATGGACCCCATATCATGAATTATTGATCCACTGGAAGCAATGTTGAAGAGACTCCTGTTATGGAAGTGAAAATGCATTGCGGATTGGTTGGGTGTAGTTTGAATATCATTTAAAAGGGAATTCTATGGTGGCTCCTTCCTTTGCTCTTGTCTCTTAGGTCTTTGAGGAATTAAGACTTCACTTGAGATGTGCGCATGGCACGTGTAATCATATATTGTCAGATTATTATTTTAGATGCTGTTTGCAGGGTGACTTCAGGTCCGATGAACTTGAGAAGAGACGTCATAAAGTTCTTATTTTGTGCCCTTCTGGTTTCTGGTTTGGGTTGATTATAATGTCGGTCATATTTGTTCCCGCATTTGGTTACCTAGAGCGCTTGTTTTGGAAGATTCAGTGATGCGCCTAAGAATTTAACCTTTTTTTTTTCCTAGATGATTTTCAAATCCAATGTAGAGGCTTTAGCCCATGGGACACATGGAACACGAGATTAATTGCTTGTTCACATATCAGATGGTGTCCTTGTCTTACCTTTGTCAATTTTCCTTTATCATGTGTTGAATTGCTTGTTCACACATCGAAGAGAGATGAATTGCTCCTTCCCATATGAAAGGTTGTATGTGGTATGAGCGGACTTGATCCCAATAAAAAACTGTTCACTGGGGACTTGGATGGGTTTGAAACCAGAATGGGTTGTCTACCGTGTCTTAAAAAATGTGCTCATTCCCCCAAAAACTGGAAAGGCTAGGTTGCTCAGTTGAGGGGAGTGGGTTGAGGCTTCTCTGCTTTGCAGTTGTTTGGGGTTTAGCAAGCTGTTCATCATGGGCACCAGTACTAGATCATGGCACCAGTATCCATTCCTATGCAAAATGCTTTGCTTGACATTGTTCTGGTTTCAATTGTTTTTTGTTCTGAACATCGGAACTTTCACCACTGGATTGGATATCTCTTGGAAGATTTCTGAGGACTTTCAGCTGCATACCTTAGGACTTGATGCTTCTGTTATCCAGAGTTCTTTTCAGCTGCCTTATGAAAGCTATCTCTAATTCTGATCAAGAGGCAATTTCTGTGTGTTAGTATTACTCGTTTTCCTTCTCATTGATGCTTACCTTGCATGGCCATATCGTTTGTGCCATCAGAAATCAAGAGAGGTGAAGAAATTGAGAACTAACTGAGATGCCAGTCACACCTATAGATGTTCGTACTGATGAAGAGGTCTTGATGTATCTCCTTTGCCTCCTAGAGACCTGAATTCGTGGGTTTTGGTTTGCCTATGGTTATTTCTTTTACGTGTTGGTTAAGCACGATATGATCTCGATTGACTTTTGGCCATATGTTTACTGCCTTGCGATTTACTTGGACGTTCAGATTTTGAAACATCTTCAGGACATGATCACAGAAGTTCGATGTTTGTATTTGACCCCTTTCAGAATCCCTCTCTTTAATTTGAAGTTTGAATGGAGTTATGACTCTCTTGACTATCATCTTTTTCTTTGGATGACAAAGTGGGAGAGGAGGGTTATCTTGCAGATTTTTTCAATCTGTTTATTTGAGGAAGATGGGATCTTCTATTTGCATGTACCTCAGCTCCAGGTGGTCGTGCTGATTTCAAATCTGTTCGGAGCCAGGTCCATTGATCTGTGTTTCTCAGCTCCTTCATTAGTTCATCATCTCTTACATTTTTCGGGATTGTTGATAATGTGAAATGCCAGGGATTTTTCTTTTACTTGCATTACATGTATGGTGGCAGAGTAATTGCAAGAAGGTATTGTCAAGCCAACGTTAGTGAACTGTCCACGAACTTTCTGAAAATCCATGTTGATAAGAGGGGTGTGTTTTAGAATGACGCAGGCCCTTTGTACTATCTTATGTGCTATGATACTTGTTTTGGAGCATTCTTCAAACGTCACATTTGTAGTCAGTCTCCAGGGCACGAGGAGTTTTATACCATGCTTTTTGTAAATAGAGTTGTCCCTTTCCATAAAAATTTGGAGACTGTCGTGCCAACCTCAAACAGTTGTAGAGTGCAGATTTTGAAACTGTCGTGCCAACTTCAGAATTGGTGGAAAACGTGGTGAGGAAGGCTATTCTCAGAAATGTGGCGGCCATTGAATTTTTGCTAGAGTGCAGTTATGGCAGATGGGTTGGCTAGAGAGAGTGCAACCTTGCCTTGATTTAAGGAACAATACCTTATCACATCTGTAGTAGAAAACTTTCTGCTTTTCTGATGTTTTCTTCTGTCGTAGAACAGGTAAGAGTTGTCATACCTCCGTGGTGTGGCCGGAGGATAGCTGGACCAGGTCCGCTCGTTGCTGCTCAAGTAGGGATGGGATCTCTTGAGTTTGTGGTCTTTTGTGTTTCCTAGGGAGCAATTGAATCTAGACGGTAGCTATGGTTGTAATTCTGGGTTCATAATGATAATGTGCTCCTTTTCATCCGTGGATGTAGGTCAAGTTGGCCGAACCACGTAAATCTTTTTGTGTATCTTTTGGTGGTTTGTTTATTTTCATCCATGAAGATTGGGTTTAGATGAAATGACATGAAAAAAAAAAAATCTTCGTTATGTATTTCTCCAGACTTAAAATTAAGGATTCGAACAACTCGCAATAATTAAAAATGGTTTTCTGTCTATTGTTAGACGCTGAGAAATCTTCGCACGAATACAGTCCTTTGAAATTTCAAATGCTCGTGTGGACTTTGCTAGTAAATAATCCTTCAGTGGTGATGATGAAGAGCGAATGGATACTGAATTACTTCCATCGGATGGCTGGATGATTACCGCAGAGGTTTTAAATCGAAGTTGTTTTTATTGCAAATTGCTAATCTTGCGGTTCTGACCTTCTGTCACGCCCCGCCCTTCCTAAGCGACCGCGCGACAGCCGCTATATTCCAAATGCCTCGTCGGATGGCCGAACCCAACTGCGATCGCCCAGGAAACATCGCGGCCAAACGACGGTATCGAGAAACGCGAGCGAAAGCGTCGATCACCACCCCTAACAACACACATACATGCAGATAGACAGACAGAGAGACAAATAGATAGACAGTAGCCAATTCAAAGAGAAAACACCAACAATCTGCTTATATACAAACTTGCCTTTTTTACAATATGTACTTAGATATATATACATACAACACCCTTAAATGTTCACCTGAACAACCTAAACCTCAAAAGAAAACGAGCGCCAACCAACGACACTCCCAAAATGGTGCCCGGGAGTTCCTGCTCCAAAGATCACAAACCAACAACCCTCTATCTCCTCTGGTATCCCAAACAAAATGCCCAATATTCTCCATGCTACCGACGCGGGTCTGAAAGGCGATCAGCCACAAGTGAGTCTAATACTCAGTGAGTAAACCAATGTGACAATATATAAAACAGCACCCATGTAACTAATATCAGACATGCATAATAGAACCACATGCAATGCACGTTATTAAACTCATTCCACACAATCAATGTCAAACTAGACGGTTCACAAGTAAAGCAAGCACGTGCCATATAATGAACGCCATTTCAGGCTCTCGTGGTTCGTTTCCGACCCTCAAGGTCTCATACCCGCGCGATTAACGTCGCGACCGAGTCTCAATGCATATTAAGAATACATCTCAAGTTAATCCCCTTGTCTCTCCAGCAACCCCGTGCCATGCACGTTCGGGCGCCCTCGGCAAGCAGGTACGTTTGCAAGCCGGAGCTACGACACCGCCCATTCTCGGACCAGTCCGTCGGTCGAGCCACCCTAACCCTTGTCACTCCGATTCTCGAGCCAGTCCGTCGGTCGAGCGCATTCACAAACTCACTTCACATAATTACGGGTAATATTGCATTGTTTATAAAAAAAATCAAATAACCGCAAGTAACCCAAACGCACGTGAATGCTTATACATTCCGAAGCAATTATGCAGACTCAAAATGCCAAATTCTTGCCCTTTTTAAATACTCATTTGAACACAGAGAAGTCCCCCAATCCCACACATAGGGTCACGGTTACATCATCACAAGCACACGGTTTTGTGCATTGAAGTAATTAGTATCATTTTCACCGATTAAATTCTAATCAAATCATCCAAGCCTTGCCCACACACATGTATGCATTCGGTCACCGTAGACTTCCCCATATCTAAAAGAAAAATCCATCTCCAAATGGTCATAACATCACAGCAAGGCAGAGACCGAAAATCCCAGCACAAACAAACCAGAATAGAACCGGTTTTAAGCATTAAAAGCTTTGGAAATTTGGGCAGCACAACACCTTAGTCTAGCCACCAATTCCTCACACAAGCTCAGCATAATTTAGCCTAAGCATCTCACCGAATAAGCACAGCAATCACAGATCAGAAACTCCACAAAAATCGGTTCTGCTCCAACCGAATTCACCCAGCCAAATGCCCAGAAAATTCAATCTACTAATCAAACTAATCCTCCTCAATTGCTCTACAATGAACCTAAGATGTTTGCTCACATACCTAGGTTCATTCGGCCACATGATATCCTTTACCACACTCAAGTTTTTGTCCCCAAATAGCCTCAGCAACTCAGCAAGTATATAGATAAAAAAAAAAGAATTTCGGCACTCATGCACCCGAATGTCACTCGGTTTCTAGCACATAGATCGCCAAAATTTCGGGTAACATAACATCTCCATTTAGCACCTAACACCCACAAATAATCAGCACATGCTCACCTAAATCTCTACACAGCAGCAAGCTTAAATCTGCCCAATACTAAAATCAGAATCGGTGCAGCAATAACTGGACAGAATTCAATAAGTATCCAAGAAAATCAAACTAATCTTCAATCTATTAGCCACACTAAACATCCTCATATAATCTACAACAAGTCTAAGTGGTTTACTCACCTAAACGGGCTTGGACAGCAAGCAAATCTGCAACAACCAGCAGCGATGAAACAGAACAGAAACCACACAGAACCAGTAGAGCCAAAAACAGAACACTTTCAACCCATTACCCAACCAAAACTCACGTACACCAGCCCAAGGTTTTACCTCAACTCCGATCCACTCTTCTAGACTAGAAATAAAAGGTTTACTCACCTTAAATGAACTTGGACAGCCACAAACGTGCAGCAAACAGCAGCTGCAGAACAGGACAGTAGCTAAAGGAAGGTTGGAAGTGGCGCAAGTGGAGTAGAAACCAGCTGAGCTTCACAGGGGTCTCGGCGCGCGAAAAATGGAGAAGAAACAAGTTCCTTCGTGCGTCCAAGATGGAGAGGAGAAAGAGAAAATATATATATATATATATATATCACTTGCTTTGACCGGTCCATGGCTTCTTCTCTACGCCAATTTGAAGCTTGTTTTACAAGCTTGGGACAAGGTCAAGCCATTAACAAATTAGAACACTTGAACGTGCTCTTTCTGATGATCTAATGCAAGGGAGTCAATACATTGGCCAATGACGTGTTGACACTTGGAGGATTAGAGGAAATTAATTGAAATGAACTTAATGACAATTAAACGGCACCCGATGACTCGCTCGGTAGAGCGAATTTTTCGAAAATAGGAATTTATAGTTAAAACGAAGCTAACAACTAGACGAACTCAAATCCAGTATTTAAACTCTCTAAAAACTTACAGATAATTTACTGAGAAGCCTAGAGCGAACCGGGATCAAATTCGTCGAATCTCGCGTCGCTTCTCTTCGCGACGTTCCAAACTGAAATCAAAATTCCAAATATCGATCATTAAACTCGAAACACCTCTGCGACCTCTCTGAAGATTCGATTATCCAAATTCGGAATCAATTTGTGGTCTCTTTCATTAAATTGCAAATTTCAGTAAATACTCGGGCCAACGGGCGGCTGTTAGGAGTTACGCGTATCGACCCGTTGGGTCCACGTACTTTAAAATCCTAAATTAGCCTTTCCCTTCTGGTCGACCATCCCGAGGTGATCAGTCTCGACTGAGATTTGACTAAAACGCAATTAATGAAATACATCCATTCTTTCTTGAAATTTCCGAAAAAGAGTCGAAAATTCGGGACGTCACAATTCTTCCCCTCTTAAGAAATTTCGTCCCCGAAATTTACAACTGACGACTAATATAACTATTACACAAAGAGATACGGATACTTGAACTTCATCTCGTTTTCATTCTCCCACGTAGCTCCCTCAGTGCCGTGATGCTCCCAGACAACCTTGACTAATGGCACGGTTTTAGTCCTTAAGACCTGCTCCCTTCGGTCCTCAATTCTTACTGGTCGCTCAACATACGAGACTCTGTCATCCACTTCAATGACTTCATGATCGAGTATATGACCAGGATCCGGCTCGTACTTCCTCAGCATCGACACGTGGAATACGTTATGCATTTGCGATAAGTTAGGCGGCAACGCAATGCGGTAAGCAAGATTTCCAATTCTTTCCAGGATTTCAAAGGGTCCAACAAACCTCGGACTCAATTTTCCTTTCTTTCCAAACCTGGACAACCCTCGCATTGGAGACACTTTTAGGAATACGTGATCTCCTACCTGGAATTCCAACGGCTTGCGCCTCTTATCCGCATAACTTTTCTGACGACTCTGAGCCGTCTTCAATCTGTCCCTAATTACTTTCACTGCCTCAGTCGACTGCTGAACCATTTCTGGACCCGTTAAACTCCGCTCACCCACTTCATCCCAACACAAGGGAGTTCGACATGCTCGACCGTATAATGCTTCGAATGGAGCCATTCGAATGCTCTGCTGGTAACTGTTGTTATACGAAACTCTACTAAATGTAGTTTTCTTCCCATCCGCCCTTGAAATCAATACACAAGCTCTGAGCATATCTTCTAAAATCTGAATTGTTCTTTCCGATTGCCCGTCCGTCTGTGGGTGATAAGCAGTACTGAACCTCAATTCTGACCCCAAAGCATTTTGCAAGCTCTTCCAAAATGACGCTGTAAACCTAGGGTCACGATCCGACGTCACTGAGACTGGAACTCCATGCAGTCGGACAATCTGTCTCACGTATAATTCAGCCAGTCTTTCTAAAGGAGATCTTTCCTTACTGCTATAAAATGAGCTGACTTCGTCAAACGGTCAACTACTACCCAAATTGAATCATGACCTCTTTGACTCCTCGGCAACCCAGTCACAAAATCCATTGTGACATGTTCCCATTTCCATTCGGGAATTTCCAACGGTTGTAGCAATCCTCCAGGTTTACAGTGTTGCGCCTTTACTTGCTGACACGTCAAACATTTGGCTACGTACTTTGCCACGTCTGCCTTCATTCCATTCCACCAGTAGTGTTGGCGCAAATTCTGGTACATCTTCGTGCTGCCAGGGTGAATACTGTAGCTACTGCGATGAGCTTCTGACAGTATCTCTTCTTTCAGTCCTTTATCATCTGGTACGCAAAGACGTCCTTGGAATCTGAGAATCCCATCTTCGGATACTTGAAATCCTGGTTTACGTTTCTCCACATCCATCTCGATGATCTTCTGCAACTCAGGATCTGTAGACTGCAACTCCTTAATTTTTACTTGAATCGTTGGTTCGATCCTTAGCGTGGCTATTAGGCTCGAAAGGTGATCCACTTCCAACTTAAACTCTGAATCTCGAGCCTCCTCTAACAAGGTCCATTCCTTAATTCTCATCAGTGCTAAGCTAGACTTTCTGCTCAAAGCATCAGCCACTCTATTCGCCTTTCCCGGATGATATAAAATCTCGCAGTCGTAGTCTTTCAATAATTCCATCCAACGGCGTTGCCTCATGTTTAATTCCTTCTGCGAAAATAAGTACTTAAGGCTCTGATGGTCTGTGAAAATTTGGAATCGCTCCCCAACCAGATAATGTCGCCATATTTTCAAGGCAAACACTACTGCGGCTAATTCTAAGTCGTGAGTGGGGTAATTCAATTCGTGAGGCCTTAGCTGTCGAGACGCATAAGCTATGACTCGTCCGTGTTGCATCAAAACGCACCCCAATCCTCTTAACGAAGCATCACTGTAAATTTCGAATCCTCCTGAACCTGACGGAATCGTCAACACTGGCGCCGTCGTCAACTTATATTTAAGCTCCTGAAAACTTTCTTCGCATCGATCAGACCATTCAAACTTGGATTCTTTCTTCAGTAGACGTGTCAATGGAGCAGCTATCGCCGAGAATTTCTCTACGAATCGTCTATAATACCCAGCCAATCCCAAGAAACTTCTTATCTCCGTTGCGTTCGTCGGTCTGGGCCACTTTTCTACCGCTTCAATCTTCGAAGGGTCTACTGATATTC
Source organism: Psidium friedrichsthalianum (assembly GCA_019149425.1). Lineage (NCBI taxonomy): Eukaryota > Viridiplantae > Streptophyta > Magnoliopsida > Myrtales > Myrtaceae > Psidium > Psidium friedrichsthalianum. Next base: position 28,739 of record JAGVVM010002373.1, read on the forward strand.
CTTCTCCTGAAACTATATGTCCCAGGAATGCCACCTTATTCAACCAGAACTCGCACTTGCTAAATTTAGCATATAAGGAATGTTCTCTCAACTTCTGCAGTACTATTCTCAAGTGTAACTCATGATCGTCCACATTCCTTGAATATACTAATATATCATCAATGAATACAATTACAAATTGATCCAGGAATTCCTTGAACACCCTGTTCATCATGTCCATAAATGCGGCAGGAGCATTCGTTAATCCAAAGGGCATAACCGTAAATTCATAATGCCCGTACCTTGTCCGAAAAGCCGTCTTCGGAATATCCTCTGGCTTGATTCTTAATTGATGATATCCAGTTCTCAAGTCAATCTTTGAAAATACTGATGCTCCCTGTAACTGATCAAATAGGTCGTCGATCCTTGGCAACGGATATTTGTTCTTAATTGTTACCTGGTTCAACTGTCGGTAATCAATGCACAGGCGCAAAGACCCATCTTTCTTCTTAACGAATAATACAGGCGCACCCCATGGCGACGCGCTGGGTCTAATAAAGCCCTTGTCTAACATTTCCTGCAGCTGCACCTTAAGTTCCTTTAATTCTGACAGCGCCATTCGATACGGTGCCTTCGAAATCGGTTCCGTCCCAGGGGCTAATTCGATGACAAATTCCACCTCTCGCTCTGGTGGCAATCCAGGCAATTCCTGTGGAAACACGTCAGGAAATTCACACACCACTGCCACATCTTCAAATTTTCTTTCCTCTGTGAGTACCTCACTTACGCTCACCAGATAGCCTTGGCAGCCCTCGTTCAATAATCTGGTAGCCTTAAGTGACGAAATTAAGGGAATCAAGGTTCCCCCTTGACTACCTGTGAACTCGAATCTAGGGTGACCAGTAGGGTTAAACTGAATCACCCTGCGACTACAATCAATTATTGCCCCTTGTCTAACTAACCAGTCCATCCCAATTATAACATCAAAATCGAACATAGGCAACACTGCCAAGTCTATTGTCCCTTTTCCAATGCCAAAGGCTATCTCACAACCCATGCATCCTAACGAGACAGGGATCTCATCCTTTAGCGGTGTAGCCACGTGCAATAAGATTTTTAACGGTTTCATTTCCATGCCAACTAGAGTTGCAAACTGTTCAGACACAAATGAATGTGACGCTCCTGGATCAAACAAAGCATATGCAGCATGATCACACAACGAAATGATACCTGTGATCACGCCGGGCGCTTTCTCAGCTTCCTCTCGCGCCATTGCATAAACTCTTCCTTGTGCTGGCGGTCTGTTCAAATTGTTTTGGGGCCCTGGCCTCATCTGCGGTCCTATCTGGGGTCGTGGCGGTTGGACAGGCGGTCTAGAATTTCTCCGGGGGCAATCCCTTGCCATGTGCCCCATCTGCCCACACACATAGCAGGCTCCCGTCTTTCTGGGACAAGGAAAATTTCCATGACTCTGCCCACAGATATTACATCGCGCTCCCATGAAACGCGACGGCTTCCTCAAATCTTTACGAATTGGAGGAACGAACCTCCTGTTGTCCACCATTGGCCTCTTGCCAAAATTACGATTATCCCTATTCGGTACAAATCTTGACCCAGGGGCGATAACTCGCTCACCCATGTTTCGCTCCAATTCCTGGGCCCTGTCATAAATCTCATTGTAGTCTCTCAGTCCCGATGTGATCAGCTGACATTTAAGGTCTGACCTCAATCCTTCACGGAACCTCCTGGCCTTATCCCAAGGATTTGCTAAAAATCTCTGTCCAAATTTTGACAATCTCGCGAACTCGCCTTCATACTGATCCACTGTCATCTGTCCTTGGCGCAGTCGCAAGAATTCTTCTAATTTTCTCTCCTGGGCGGCCTCTGAGAAATACTTGCCATTAAAAGCTTCGCAAAACGCCCTCCAGGTCCTTTCTACCCCTTCTGGGAAAACTCGTGCTCGAGTTGCCTTCCACCAATCATCGGCAGTCCTCTGCAGCTGATACTCTGCCAAGATGACCTTCTCCTCTTCTGTACACCTTAGTACTGCAAATGCTTTTTCTAACTGTTCTGTCCATGCTGATGCTGTTTCAGGTCCACCAGTCCCATCAAACTTTGGCGGTTGCAGTTTTAAAAACTGTTCTACCAGATGAGGTGCTTGTCGTCCCTCGACAGCGTGGGCGGCAACAGTAGCTCTTTCTTCAGCCTGCCTACCCATCAAATTGCCAACTTCTGCTAGCACCCTCATCACGTCCCCCATCGATGGTTCTCCTGCTACTGGAACTTGCGGTTCCCCCGTGGCTGAGACCTGCGGCCCTCCTGTTGCCGGAATCGGTTGAACCCGGGAGCTTGACGCTCCACCTGACTTTCTTCGTCCCCTAGTGGATGGGTTCCCCGCAGCTGGGACCCGTGAGCCTAACGCTCCAACTGGCCTCTTGCCCCGACCGCTCATACTTCCAAAAGATTCTTATTGACCCTGCTACAATTCCACCAAGGAATTAGCAGTCTCATCCAACAATTAAGGCGAATAACGCCTAAATGACCGACCAGAGTATCAACTACCAAGAAAACAATATAAGACTCTCAACAAACCATGGGCAAAACTATGCCCTAACCTTACCTCTTGTCCTCGCGCACCTGCAGCTTAGAATATGAAAACTACCACTATCACCAAGCTTAGTACAATTTCACTGAAAAATGCAAGCTGCCAATCACATGCGCCAAACAAGAAACACACAACGGTCCCATTTTAACCCTAACCTAGGGGTCTCACTATCTAACTATTTCCCCACAATTGTCACCTTATTACTCCGACCTCGATAAGTCTCAATCGAGCATAACCTGGCTCTGATACCACTCAAAAGGGACTGTCACGCACCGCCCTTCCTAAGCGACCGCGCGACAGCCGCTATATTCCAAATGCCTCGTCGGATGGCCGAACCCAACTGCGATCGCCCAGGAAACATCGCGGCCAAACGACGGTATCGAGAAACGCGAGCGAAAGCGTCGATCACCACCCCTAACAACACACATACATGCAGATAGACAGACAGAGAGACAAATAGATAGACAGTAGCCAATTCAAAGAGAAAACACCAACAATCTGCTTATATACAAACTTGCCTTTTTTACAATATGTACTTAGATATATATACATACAACACCCTTAAATGTTCACCTGAACAACCTAAACCTCAAAAGAAAACGAGCGCCAACCAACGACACTCCCAAAATGGTGCCCGGGAGTTCCTGCTCCAAAGATCACAAACTAACAACCCTCTATCTCCTCTGGTATCCCAAACAAAATGCCCAATATTCTCCATGCTACCGACGCGGGT
>JAGVVM010002374.1:0-52646 GCA_019149425.1 Psidium friedrichsthalianum
AAGTTTAGGGGGGTTTGTTGGTTTGTTGTGGTTTCGGTTTTTTAGAGGGGGGTGGGGTGTGTTGAAGGGGGGGGGGGTTGCTAGGGGTTGTTTGAAATACTTCCTAGTATTGACGAAAAAAAAAAAACGAGATTGACAGAGCGAAATTTCTCCACAAGAGAAAGTATGTATAGACTTGTTGGACAGAGGTGGGGAAGTAGATTACAAGCCTACAAATTACATCCATGTTCAGGAACCTAGGCTTGGGAGTATCAGATCAAGTGCCAACAAACAAAGAAAGGTATCAAAGGTTAGTTGGCAAAAACTAAGTTATCTATCGCATACTCGCACTGACATTGCGTATGCGGTGAGTATTGTTAGCCAAATTCATGCATGCCCCATTGAAGATCATATGCATGCAGTTAGTGCGAAAACTTCGCTACTTGAAGAGTCACAGGGCTGAGGATTGAGATTTTTAAAAAGGGGTCATCTTGAAATTGGAAGGGTTTACTGATGCAGACTGGGCCGGAGTGTTTATGACAGGAGTCAACTATCAGGATATTTCACCTTTGTGAGAGGAAAAACTAGTTACTTGAGAAGCAAGAAACAGAAGGTGGTGGCACTGTCAAGTGTAGAGCTGAATTTAGAGGTGAGACTAAAGGATTGTGGAGCTTTCTTACGGCTTAAGAAATTAATGTCGTGAAATTGGATTGCTCCAGGAGCCAAGTGAATTATTTTTGATAACAAAGCAAACAATTGATATCTCTCACACATCCAGTTCACACGATCGTACCAAACATGTTGAGGTGGACCGTCATTTTACAAGCCAAAACTAGACACCAAAGTAATTCGATTTCCATTTGTGCGATTTGAAGACCAATAGCAGATATTTGACAAATGCGGTATCAAGCAGGTCTTCAACAGCTCACTTGATAAGTTGGGATTCACGACATCAATGCACCAATTGAGGGGAGTGTGGGAATGGAGCTGTAAATTGGTATGAGTTGTATTTTCCTTATTATAGTTGATGCCTTATTATGGGTTTTTCTTTCTTCTGGTATATGTAGTTATATCGTAGGTCATTGTAATTGCATCAGTGAATATACAGAAAACAAGGGAATAATTTTTTCCTCTAAAACTTCTGTCTGAACAGATCTTACATTGCACTTGCCTCTTCATTCATTGATTGGTTCTCCACGTAGAAGTCATCCTTAGCGACATCTTGCTGTTTGCATTGGCGAGCTCGCGATTCAGGGCGAACTCACGAGCTCAATCCAGCCACACCGAGCCCTACGATATCAGGTAAGTATCCTAAACTCCCTAAATGCTCTCCAATGATTTGTTTAGGATATGGAACACGAAAAATTTGAGATGTGAATGTCCCGAAAATCTGACTATGAGATGCTGGTAGGTAGGTTTTAGGCTTAGTTGGAGAGAGAAATCGAGAATTATGTGATGTTGGAGGTAGTGTAGTCGATGTAGGTGAAAATGGAGAGAAATCTAACAAGTTTGTCTGTTCGAAGCTTTGGCGAGTTTGATCGAGGTTACCTCACCGCCTGACTGTCATGAAAGTTGATCAATCACGCCTGAGCATGGTGTTGATATGCACTACCGTGTGTGGAAAGCCATGGTTAGTAGCCAAAAATCTTTTTGTAACAGAAAATGAATAAAAAATAAATAAATCGATCCAAACGACTATTAGACGTCACATGCGCCATCCAATTTACCTTCGACAAGTTAAAAACAAAAAAATTGGATAAATATTGCGTCGTTTTAGACCACCTAAGCCTTATGGCTTGGGTCGCCTGATAGAATGATATTTTTAGAATAAAATTAAATAAAAAGATTAAAAAATTGTCGAAAATCCCAAAAAGAAAAGAAAAGAAAAGAAAGGGCAGTTTTAGCGTTTGACCCATTCTCTATTTATGGACTTATATTCCTAAAATTGGATGATTTCGCCGTTTTGGGCAAATCGCAAACACAATTGACATTGAACCCTAATCAAATCATTCTCTAAGCCTCGGCTTTACAGGGTCATTGATGCTATTATCCCCTGTTCATAGATCCTTGATGGCAATTTCATTCTTTGATTTGTGATTGTGTGGTAGCCTCCCATTTGCATGAAAATTTAGAATAACTCACTTCATTTGATTTTAAAATGGATAAAAACCTGCCTGAATAGTCATTAAAAAACCCAACTTAGTGCCACAAGCGGAACAGTGGTAACACAGACGTAATAAATTCCCCAAACCCAAAATCTTTGGTGGCGTAGAATCGAATGGTTTCTCCCAAACACTTGATAGGTTTTTGATCTATGCTCCTTCAAAGACTAGTGATGACTTCCAAGTATGTACACTTTGCCCACATGCCACTATCATATAAACATCACACAAGATCCACTGCGATTTGGTATGGGTCTAAGAGGACTCAAAGTTAAGCCCGTTCTTAAGACTTAGTAATCCATTAATCCATTGTTTTTTTTTTTTTGTTTTTTTAATACAATTCCTAAGGTTTAGGGTCACCATATCCTTAAACCTTTTGAAGATGTTCCAATTGGTCCTACAACATTAACGATGACATTGAGTAAATCTGATTAATTTTGACCGAAAATCTCTGGACCATGGAGGTCTAGTCAAAATTAGTTGTCTACATAGCATGACTAGCACTGATGTGGATAATTTTTTCCTTTCCTGTTTATTTTTATTTTACTTTTTTTCCTATTTCCCTCGTTTGGCCATATTACTAGGCCTCGTGGATGGCTAGCCAAAGGTCATAACCTCAGTTGAGGGTAGCCCCGCACCTAGCCCCTCAAGTGAGGGATGCCCCTGCTTAAGGCCAGCACATCACCACGATGCCCAATAGAGGGAAAAAGGAAAAGAATTTTAAAAAAATGAAAATAAAAAGAAATAAAATATAAAAAATAGATAACAATTATCCATATTTGCGATGGCCGCCCCACATTATGTTATCCGAAGTTGATTGAATTTGTCACGTCAGCCTATTTTTGGCCAAAATTAGCTAGAATGACAAAATTGACAAATCGTTAAAATATTTCATGATTATATCGCACAAATTACCAAAAGGTTTAGAATTAGTTTAACGCAATTACAAGGTTTATGACTAAATGAGCCAAGTTTTGAAAGGGATTATAACTAGGTGAATAATTAAAAATTAAAAATTTTGGATAATTTTTCGTGAAACATAGCCAGTCATGACGTAGGATATTATGGGAAAAATAAGAATAACTTATAACTCAAAAAATAATTACTCATACAGATTAGATATTTTTATTGCTTTGTCTTCTTATTCTTAATTAATTATAAATAACTGATATCTTTATTTTGTTATCATAAATTTTTTTCGAAATAAGCTATATTATTGAGAATATTCTTAATGATACTTTTTTATCTGATTCTTAGGTCCAACAAGCGGTAAAATTTTTAGAGATGAAAAATAAGCGGAACGTTTACAGTGGAAACCGAACGTGCAAAAACCACAAAAGATGACCAACGCCCTCCGTAAAGATAAAACAGATACTTTAGAATGAAAGGAAAGTGGAGATTTTTTTTTTTTTTGCGATGGAAGAAAGGAAAAAGTAAGTTAGCTTTATTTAATTATTACTAATTTTTGGAGGGTATTATATTACATGTAAGAGTCGTCATAGAGGATTTTGAAGAGTTTGCTAAGGCAAATTATATAGGAATAAGATAAGTTGTGGAAGAAGAGTTTCTTTCTTTTTATCAAATATCAACTCTAAAACTTACCACATCATTTATGTAGAAAATCAATTCATGTGAAAATATTTTCCCAGAATTCGTTTTCTGGAAAAGGATATCTAGAAAATCAATTTTCAAGAAATGGTTTAATTTTCTTTGTTTGGTGATATGTGATGAAAAATATTTTATAGTGTTGATTTTCACTTGGAAAATGTTTTACTTTCATGACGATATCTTGGGCCAAAAAGAAATGAACTTTTAAATTATATTCTATATTTTTATATTTTTATATATTTTTTTCTTTTTTCTTCTTTTCCTTCTACGACTTTTTCTTCCTTCTAAAATCCTCCTTCTTCTCGAGGCTCACTAGATCTACAACCAAGCTCGCCAAATCTACCCGAGGTAGTCAGCGAGCCTCAAGGCCAATAGATCTAGGGAGCTTTCAAGGTTTACTAGGACTGGGCGAGCTCAAGGCCGCGAGATGCGGCAGCTCGAGCCAAGGGCCTTGCCCTAGACAGGGCGATGCTCGATTGAGCGTCTTGAGGCTCCGGCGGTGGTCGCCAATAGCCAGTCGCGGCAACAGAGGAGACAAGAAAAAAGAGAGAGGGAAAAAAAGACACGAAAATATTATAAAATATTAAAATAACAATTAGGAAAATGGCTTTCACCTCTTCAGATTGGAGAATTCATTTTCTGATTTGTACATAGAAGTTTCATTAATCGAAAAGTATTTCATTAATTGAATCATTGTTCAATGAACCAGATGGTGAAAGTCAAAAAATAATTTAAAAAAACACTTTTCTTGAAATAAACACACCTAAGATTTTCTTTTGATCAATGAGAAATTGGAAAACAATCCCGAAGAATCAATTGTTGTGAAGGCAAAACGATGGGAACAAGAACACGATAATCAAACCCGCACGATCATGGGATCCATTCCTTAATTAAAAAACATTAATCCCATGACACGAAATCTATCCCTTTGTCAGCTGTGTTTGGAGTGTTCCTCTCGTACCCAAAACTACTATTAAGAACCAACATGGTTTATTGCTCGATAATGTTACAAGCGATTCGATCACGCAAGCGACAACGAGCAAACCAATAGGGAAGAGACACCTTCTTTCTTCAATCCTCCACCCCACCCCCACGAGTTCTTGCTCCCACGGTTCGATTAAAAAAAAATTAGAGAGCGCATGAAATTTTTTTAAAAAACTGACAAGCAGAAATCTCGTCAATCTCAAGCACAAGCAATCTAAATTACAAAATGGACCAAATTAGTATTACTGCTGAAGACTTAGAATTGAATTGGAAAAAATAAATAAATTAAGACATCATTTCCTTGCGAGCTAAAGTATAAAATTCATGGGATGATGATTCACTATCTAACTATATTCGACAAGAATATCCAATAATTTTAATCATTATTAATGCACTGAGGAGATTAACATCAAATCCCCCTGATTCTCTCGCAGTCTAATTGTCCCATCTCACGGCTGTCGTACACGTGGCGGATGCCCAGTTCACTTGGACCCGAAGCTTGGCGGCTGGTCGAGGAAGACCGAGTCCGGTCGGTCCAATGTCAGAACATCAATCGTTACAAGTGTAAGAGCATGGAGCATGAAAGAAATTTCAGAAGCCATTTGATTAAAGAAGGGTTCGTTGGGCATTATCCGCCATCAGTTTGCTAATGATTTTAAGACTTGCTAAGCTAATTCTGAGCCACTAGTTTTGTAACCATCATAGCAGAGGATAGAAGAAGACACCGTTTCTTACTTCATTTTCGTTTATTTAGTTGTAAACCTTTTCATTTTACCAAATAAGTCCTAAACATTTTCTCGTTTCAGAAATTATTGGCCATCTTACATAATACGACTGGCACTAACATAGATAATTTTTAATAATATTTTTTTCTTTTCTTGTTTATGGCTCTAGTTGAAAAAGGCAAGCGACCCTCGCTTGCTTTGGGTGAGGCCGTTAGGCCCTCGCCAAGATCTGGAGGGTGTTGTGGCCCTCGCTGTCCAACCCGAACCAAGTAAAGGGTTACTAGCTGTAAAATAAATAAAAATTTAAAAAATATTTCACGTCAGTGTTGGTCATGTCACATAGGATGATCAACATTCGTGTCAGAGAATTTTAGCTAAAATTGAATGGATGAATCTTATTCGTAAAATATAAAAATGTTTAAGAATCATTTGGGAAAATTAAAAGCTTAAAACTATGTTCGCAAAAGCGTAATGATTATCTCCTATTTTACCGGATAAAGATGAGCTGGAGAGCTTCATGAGAAACTACATGTCGTTTTCGGAACTGCCCTATAACGTGTCACACGAACGCTTAGTCACGTCTTAGTGACCTATCCTTAACTTACATTACATGGCCACCTTACGTGGACGTGTTTCTTAGCACTCAATACATAGTCTTCTTCCTCATAATGATGGTGTCTGCATGTTCTGCTGGAGAGGGATTGCCCGTCCTTTGAGTCAAGGTAGGTGTTGAGCTGTAACGATTAATTATGAGGGGGTCATTAGGACTCGGACGAGATCACCCAGGATGTTTCGATCTGCAAGTTGGCATGCGACGTTGACCTTGCCTGAAACTGCCACTTGTCTTGATCGAGAAAATAAAATAAAAAAAAAGGAAGGAAAAGAAGAATAATTCCCACATTTTTCCGTACCGTATTTGTCTGGTCATCTTCGACTTTATTGACTTGAGGCATAGTTACGAGCTCCCACATCCATAGCCAGTATGAGCGACTAGTCTTCGGGCTACGACTTATATAAGGCAAAGAATCTAATATTTAGATGAGTCAAATAGAGAGTTTTAGAAACTATTGATGTTAGTAAGTATGATAGTATCGAGAGTTTAGGTACTGAAGACAATTTTGGAAACGAAGTGCTCTTTAGCTAGCAAAATTAATTGATTCTTTTACCTAATTGAATGAGAACTAGAACTAGTTATGGCTATCACACGTGCTTAACTTGATAAGTGCCAAATATATTAAACTTTGGCACTAATTGAAATTATGAGATAGGCTTTACCATTAACACTCAAACGTCGGTTGTGGATCATCATCCTTCTAATATTTGATTACATCTTTTATGTTATAAAGGCAAGAAAGCTAGGGAGAGTATCTTGTGTATCTTTAATGTTACTTTGATGCAAGAGAAAGGTGAAAAATTGAGTCCATCACAAAAAAGCTAACGGCTATAATAAATTGGAGCAAATAAAGATTTAGACTGCGTCAAATCCAAAGGCTCTTTTCTAAACTCCCTTTTCAGCATATAACTTCTTATAGGGTGCTTTGGATTGAACTAACCGTTCAATTTATGATATTGAAAGTAATAATCTCTTCAAACAGCTGAAGTAATGCTCCCATAATCAATCCTTAACATCCTTATATCAGAAGCAAAAGGTGGCGAGGGGCACACAAGTAAATCCAGACCCCAAGTCAAGACCAAAACTGTAAATTCACAATGCCTCAATTATTCTTCGCCATCTTTCTCACACAAATGGCCAACCCCGACTATAAATGTACTGACTCCTTCCCTAGCAAGTTCTTCCACCCGAACCCAAAACCAATCTCGAGATCCCCAGTCTCTCTTAAAAGAGAAGAAAAATAAAGAAAACTGGAGCCCCCTCAAAAATGGCAAAACCCCCACTAGATTTGATCCAAAACCCACAAAAATTCCACAATTCCAAAGACCATAAGCGTAGGGCAAAGGGAATGTCGTTCTTGGCGTTCCTCTTCTCGGTCTTCTTCTACATCTCCATCTTCTACATCTTCAACCTGTCCCCATCCCAGAACTTCAAGAACAGCAAGTTCTGGTTCTTCATCTCCAACACCCTCATCCTCATCATCGCGGTGGACTACGGAGCTTTCTCCTCGTCAAGCAAGGAGAGGCGCGACATCCTCTACGAGGAGTACCTTGCGCGCACTAGCCAAGCAAAAAACAATAGTGGCGACAGGTTTATTCCGGCGGTTCCAAGTGACCCAGTAACCGTCCAGGAAAATGTCTTCCTGGAAGAAGAGAAGCGCGTTGTCTCAGAGGAAACTCGAGCGGCAGACGACAGGAAGCCGGAAAAAGAGCCCGGCTCGAAGGAGAGCCAGGAGGAGGAAGAGGAAGAAGAAGAAGAGGTAGCAAAGAATGGTCCTCAAGATGATGAAGCTGGGAAGCAAGTGGAAATCAATGGCGAAGCAGAAAGTGAGACCGAGAGCGCTAGAGAGGTGACGATTACTGAAGAGAACGATGAGTTCTCGAGGATGTCGGATGAAGAGTTGAACAGGAGGGTTGAGGAGTTCATTCGGAAACTCAGAAGGCAGATTCAGGTTCAAGAGGCTTAAAGAAGAGGGTAAAAAAAGAAGGCAAAGAAGTTTGAACCCTTTCAGGTAGCGGCTTGCGCCGCCGCTTGTCATCCCACCGCAGAATCTGAATCAGGGACCAATCGAGTGTTCTTATCACGACAACACGAGATGTTGTATTACGACCAGGGAGCCACTTCCCGACCGTACGACGAGACACCGGGTTGAACGCAGCAGCGACACGGAGATTAGGACTTAAGCCACGGACTTTCATCGCGTTACATAATTTTTGTCATGTTACTGTCTTTATTTAGGGAGTTTAGTAGTGATTTGTGACCATCTAGTTCAGGCTCTTTTGGGTATTCTTGCGTAGAGCTGCGGTACTTCTCTTTGTACAATAATTAGTTATTATAATACGTCCCGTTAGCGCAAAAAGCAAATTTCCAACCCAGTTTTTCCACCGCAAATCTGATGTTTAGTGAGAGAATGGACTAATAAAATCACAAAATTAAGGATGGATAGGTTCGCCTGCAGATATTATTTTCTGCACAGATGGTGCATGCTCTTAACTTTTCTTAAATTAAGCTAGACTCGGCTATTTTTATCAAGGTGGACTAAATTGAGTAACTAGTCGGTCGCCAACACCGCCATCATGGGCAAGAGAGCGAAGAAGAAGAAGAATTCAAACATGGTTGAGATTTCAAGAAAAATGACGTAGCTCCGGGCACTGACTCACAGTTGAGTTAAAGTTAACAATCACTCGTGAGAGAGAGAGAGAGAGAGAGAGAGAGAGAGAGAGAGAGAGAGAGAGAGAGAGAAACCGCATCAGCGTTTGTTTTTTCACCTTCTTCCTTCTGCAGGACGGGAAGGACCCATTCGCGATCCACTCTTGCCGTACTGTGGTATTCATATGGCAACTAGTAGTTAGCGTCAGGTTTCCCTTAGAAATGTACAACTTTCTCAAGATCCTTTTTTCAAATTATCTATCGAATGATTAAAAAGATTCAACAAAAGACAAACAAATCCACTATCCATTTTACGTCAAGCATCACTAAGATATCATTCTGGAAGATGCAGAATTCTAACCTTATATCAACAAGAAATTTCGCTACCTTAGGATCGTTATAGTTAGAGTCACCATTCATCAGAGTTTCGATCGCCGGCTCCCCTGTCATCAGATCACCGAGTTCCTTGATCTTCTTGACTAGGGGGAAGTCGTAATAAGGTAACCATAGGGGAAATGGATACATTTGATAGAAATTCGTTATCAATAGGGAAAAAAAAACTTTCTTTATTTTCATTTCCAACAATCGACCTTCACTCTTGAAAACATGCAACAATACCAATGAGAAGCTTTCTTCCATTAACAAATCCAGGAAGATCCTTCCATTTAGCGGCACCTTATGATGGCATAGCCTTAAAGTAGCCAAACTAAATCCAAGTTCTATAAGAATGTGGTTGTCATTTATCGAGGGTCTGGTGCTTTTGGGACATCGCAACTCTTTGGATGTGTTCAGGAGTGTTTGTAGCCTTCGTTGGGAGCTTGATGGTGGACAGGTTAACATTTTCTAAGGAATGATTATGTGACTATTCTAAAGTCACTGTGAGATTAACATTATATTATGGGCCACAAATTATAAATAATAAGCAATTAGAGATTTTTGTGGGATCTATTGCTTCAAGAATTTATGGCTCACCACATATTGTTATTCTCATAATAACCTAAAAACTGTCATATTAGCAAAGACCCTTTTTTTTTCCTCTTATACTACTTAGGCACGTGCCTAGGACTTGCCTTTTCACGAGAGGGGTTGGAAGATGATGTATTTCTTCATTTCCCATCAGGCGAGGAAATGGCCGGTTCTCCTCCAGTGGAAATTGGAGTTGAAGTTGTCCTCTCATCCTAATTTCTTGTCTCCCTCCGGCAAGATAGCCGTTCATGTGGCTGCAAAAGGTGACGGTTCCGACATATGTACTTTGCTCCGAATTTAACAATGACAGATGGCCATTTTGTAATTATCCATTCGTCATTTCCTTCAAGTGTTTTGTTCTCTCATACGATGTGATCGTCTCTATTTTTGTACTTTATATCATCAAAACTGTTCCTTTTCCTTCGGAGGATATGACCAATCATCTCAAGACCTTGCTCCATAATGTGACCGATTCTCCTTATTACAGTGTGATCATGGGCTCGGTTCTTACTGATGGCACTAATTTTTATCCCCTAGAAGAGTTCAGCCTTGGGTGCGGGGGTCTTGAAGTCACGAAGCACCTTGGCTTGGGGTTGCTGAGAATAACCAAGAATGAGGAGAGGTCTGAGGCGTGCCCCAGATCAACCCTTCGACGCCCAAGTTAGAGAGAGAGAGAGCGCGCTCGCAAAAAGGAAACATATAAGGGGTAATGATACAAATGAGTTGACGCATGATTTTTAGTCAATTTTTTTAAAAAATTAATAGAAAATCTATAAAAAAAAATTATTAAATTGAAAAATCAACTTTGGAAACATTGAACAAACCTAAGGAACCAATTTTGAAGAAAAAATATTTTTCAGTATTTTCCCTTTTTGTGATTTCTTTTAAGTAGAAAATATCCCAAAAATAAGAAAAATAACATTTGTGATCAGAAAAATATGACAAAAATGGTCATTAGTCTTGCTTTAATTTCAATTTCATTTTGGTCATTTTAAAATTCAAAAATTCGATCGGGAACTTTCTATTTCAAAATTTTGCAATTAGGTCCCTGATTTTTCAAAAGTCTCAAATTCAACCCTTTCTAGACTTTTTCTCACTTTGGGCTAGTTATGACATTTGATCTTAATATCCTTAATTTCATATCTGTCTAATCACTTTAATGGTTTGAACAATTTGGAAAATGGATTTAAATGTTTTCAATTTTGTCTTAAGTACAATTGGTCGTTCTTCGGGCATTTTCGTTCGGATTTAGACCCCTGTCCCTATGTTTTTCATCATTATGAGTACGTTGGTGGGGTTTTTTTGTTTCAATTTGGTCTCTAAGAAGCTTAATTGGACAAATCCCCACTCGAATCTAATTTTAAAAATTAGGGATTTTGCACTAAATTGAACCAATTTTTGCATATTCTTGTCATTCCTAGATGAAATTCATGTTGTGGAATTCAATTTTTATGTTCCATTTGTGAAAATTGGTTTTTTTTTTTTATGTTAATTTGATGAAAATGAGGGAGTCGGGTCAGTTGGGTTGGACAAGATCCGACCCAACAATCCGGACCATTTCACCCATTTTCCCTAACAGGCCCGTCTTGCGCACAACGAAGACCAGAAGAAGGAGAAGCCATTTTGACACCCAATCCGAGCACGCCCGGGCTAAAACGAAGCTGAACGGAGTTGCTAATGATCCTCCGGTCCCCATGATACCATTTGGCATGTGGGAGGGCACGGGAAGAGCCCAAACCGACTCCCACCCGAGCGCGCCAAAATTTCAATCAGTTCTTAACCAATTCCCCGCGGATCCTAGAAAAAGGAGGCTCCATTCTATTCTGAGACGTGCAACAACCTAGAAAGAAAGTGAGATGAAGAGAGAGAAGCTCTCCAGCGGCCCGATCAACTACCATTGCTGAGAGTAGCATCAAACCTTTGAAACTTGACTCGTCGGCCCGGCACATATTCAAAGCCTATCGGGTCGTCCTCCGACCACCATGAGGTCCTAAGGAGCAACCTCAACTCCTTCGATCAACTCCACAATATCCATAGCACCATTGTTGAAGGTTCGGAGGTCTGCTAATGGCGGATCTCAATTTGCTCAATTATTTTGCATAAAATTTGTCCCAAACTTCTCCTTGTGCAACACTGCCCAAACTTCTCCTTCTGCAACACCGACCTTGTTCATGCATTTGTTTTGCTTCAATTACACATAAAAACCTCAAGTTAAGCTCCTGCATTTCCCAAACTTGTCGAAGCTTCCCTACCTCATGCTAGCCTAAACCAAGTCAATCGGACTCAAAGGTAAGTGTTCCTCAACTCCATGGATGCTCTTTGATATCTCAGAATGGTTCGAATGTGCTGTTTATGCTAGATCGGAATCCGCCATGGCCAAACTAGTTCGAGCTTGGTTAGTCTATATTTAGCCATTGGATCTCATTGAAAATAGAGTATGATATAGCTTCGACCATAAGGATTCTAATGGTGCAAAGATCGAAACTGAAGGAGGAGGTTTCGTTGTTGACCGGCATTGGAGAAATTCTGACCCTTCGTCGGTCATCTTTAACTTTGGGGGGGTTGACTAGTTAATGGCCATTGACTAGTCAACATCCGATTTGGCACATGGGTGTCACGTGTTTGACACGTGGCGCCACATCAACTTTGAGGTCCGTAATTCGGTTTTTCAAAAGAAAAAAAAAAAAGAGATTTTTAGCAATTTTAAATGGTTTTTTCGAAATTATATTTATATATAGCACGACCTGGAATTTTCAAAATAAAAAATGATTTTCTAATGCAAAAATTGAATTTTTTCAAAAATAAAAAAAAACATGTCAGATCGGACGGTGGATGTTGCACCATGTGTCTTGATCTAAAATTTTTGAAAATTAAAACCATTTTTCTGAATAAAAATTGATTTTTGAAAATAAAAATACATTTTGTGATTGTGTGGCCTAGGTTTGGTCACGTCACCTTCCTAGCTCTCCATTCATTTTCTGAAAATTTAAAATCTCTTTTCTAACCCGATGGTCATGATCTTGCCCCGTGGTGCCTCCTCATCTGTCAATTTCAAATTTTGAAAATTGGGGGAAACCTTTATTGAATTCCCCTGTTCTTCTCCAAAACTACATCATTTTGGGGAAAATTAGGTTTTCTTAATAAATAAAAATTTGAAAAATCAAAAATTGATTTAAAAATTCATAAAAAGTAGAAAATTCATAAAAAAAAATCTAAAAATTTGAAAAAAATCAGAAAAATTTCCCAAAATAAAAAAATAAAAAATGACCACATTCAACTGACTAAACTTGTTTTTGTTAATTTGGGTTTCCAATCTTTTCTAAAAATGGCATTTTTGCCTCTCTAAACAAATTTTCCCAATTTCTCCAAACTTTAAATACTTCTTCGATAACTTCATTTGATGCATTTTGTCTGCACGTTTTTTATTCCTTGATTTGCACACCTACTTTTTACTTATTGTCATTGTTAGGATTAGATATTCGCATCAACATAAAATCTTAGATTTTAGGACTTTCTTCATCCCAAATCATCTACATGAAAATGATAATTAGAAAAATCAATCAACCTAGATATTAAAAGGGCATCAATGACAACATTTGCGTAACTAAATCCCCGAACCTAAATCTTTGGTTCCATTTGAATCGTATAGCTATTCGCACACCTGACAAGATTTTTGATCTATCTTCTTCAAAGATTGATGGTGACTACATTGGCATGTACACTTATGCACATGTCATCCAATCACACTAAGGTCGAATTCGATTTTTAAATCTTATGTTGCAATTTGGTATGGGCCTAGAAGAGCCCATGTCAAGCCTCCATGTCTCGAAAAGGCTCGATAATCCATTAGCCCATCCCCCCATCTTCTGAACCGGATCAAAAGCGAGTCACGATAAAATGGTTCCTAAATTTTAGCCCAATGTGCAATGTGATAACCTGATCTTTTAATTTTTTTTAATGTAGTCCATGTGTGACATCTTGAATTTTCCCTAAACTAAAAATAATTAGAGAGTTAAATAAATCTTCTCGACATGTTCTTTATAGAACTTTTAAAAGAAGCTATTTTGCAAATTTTCGAGAAAGGTACCTTGAAATTTCTCAAGAGAGCTATTGCTTAGCTTATTCAAGAAGTTTTTCAAAAAATTGCATTAGAAAATATAATGTAAAGAAGTAGTTCTTGAATCGACACTTACAAATCAAATAGAATAGGGAAGTCAATGCTAGGTCAATTGGGTCAATAGAAAGTCAATTTTCTAAAGAATAAAAAAAAAGTCAATGCGAAATCAATGGCAAGTCAATTTTCTAAATGATAAGAATGAAGTCAATGCTGAGTCATTTAAGTCTTTATAAAAGATAAGAAGAATGTCATTTGCAAGCATTAATTGATAAGATAAGATAAATGTTGTTTTCATTAACATAAATGAGTTCATATTAGAAAGTCAAGGAATTACAAATGAGTTCACATTAGCAAAGTCAATAATAAGATAAGATTAATGTCGCTTTTAAGTAGTTAATGTTAGGATAAGATCAATGTCATTTTTTAATATTAAATGAAAAGATAATGTTATTAATAACCTTACAAGTAAGCTAATCAAATGAGGATACATGGTTACTCTAGAAACCTAGGATTAATAGCCTAAACATGTGGATCAATCAAACGCCGATAAGTAGCTAGTCTAGAAGCCTAAGAGAGATAGGCATTTAGATGGACCGATGAGATTAAGACACCAAGACAAAGTTATTAACGAAGTAACTTGTGAGAGAAATTAGAAAACTACTATAAAATTTCTTCATTCCCGACATTCATCGATCCTCTCTCTCTCCCCCTCACGTTCTCTCTTCCCCCCCCCCCCACTAGCGCTGCCGTGTCGCCTCAAGCCACCACTGTCATGCCGCCATGCCTTAGTATGAATTTCATTCATAGTCGTAGTAAAATACGGTAAATCGATGAAGGGTAAATGAGATTTCTAGATCTAACGCAGTAATATCTGTTTATTACTTGATAAAGTTTTGTATTAATGTGTAATTGTGCATGACCGTTATGTTATGACATTAATGTCACGTTCTTTGATTAAATGTACGAGGAAGGAGTCAGGAACATGAAGCGAGATCGAGTGTGGAATGAAAGAAAGTTGTCGAGTCCAAATCGGGTCGAGATCAACCCAAACTAGACCTAGCCAAGTCTGGAATCACTTAACCTGGGTCGACAAAGCTGAACTGGCTCTTCTGGGCTTGAATCGATGCTGGTCTGGACTGGTTCAAAACCATAATAGACTTAGTTTAGCCTAGTTGGGCACCAATTGGACCCAGTTCAGTTCGATTTAGATTGACCAGGCTACGTGAGTCATCCTCTTGCACCGTTAGGTTGATTCAATCGAACCAAATGTCACTCGAATGGTCCCTATCCCATCTCCTTTCCGTTGTTTCAAAATCTTGCATTTTTTGGCACTAAGAAAAGATAACAATAGGAGCATGCATGTGCAAGTATGTGATTGTCACGAAAAGACAATGATCGCCACCATTAGCAAGAAAAGCAACAATGTAGAAGCTTGAGGTAATGACGTATTTTATTGATCATTGCTTGCGACAACGGATTTAAGTGCCACCATTTGTTAAAAGTTTTACTTGAGGTGATGGCTTATCCATTGTTTACTTAATAATGATATGAAGTGAAAATATCATCGTACACGTGCAATGACGACATTGCCCAGTATCAAAAGTCCTAATGTGAGGCTCAAGAAAAGAAAGCACAAAAGTGAAAAGAAAGAATATCCGTTGCATGTATATGCACATGAGAATTGGCATGGCATCTTTTTGGTAAAGGAAGAATATATGTTTATGTGAATTGGCATAACTGATGATGTTTGGCATCTTTTCTGTAAAGGATCACAGGATATCTTTGTTAAAATGCTTTTACACCACCGAATTGAGTACTAGGCCGATACTCTTGCCTTAGGTCTAGAAATTTTATTTTTTGGGTTGTTTGCTCATCCTTCTATTTTTTTAGGAAACAAAGATGGAGTTTCCATAGAATTCGTTGTTCAGTTTACCAATTCACATGGTTCACCTCAAGTAGATAGTGATGGATGTCGACTCTTGACGAGTACGTCAAGATCACGTCGACTGTATGGATTGATATCGGACTAGTCCATCACATCCCTGTGCAGTTTATATCGTGGCATGAGAAGATGGATGGTGGTATGCTTAAAGGTCCATTGTGCAACTTCAATGGTCCGCAGGGTTTCCAAGGCAAAGCAATGCCTTGAGAGAGGGAAGGGAAGCTCTATCGTGTATTAGTAATAAAACCTGACGAACTAGCAGTTGTTAGCGGATGATGATAACTTTCCATAGTTTTTGTTTGTATGTAGTTGGGAAGGGTAACAAGTGTGGGAATTTGTGAGGTAACTGGCGTGCACACTTCCCTAGATTTTGATTGCATATAAGGATGGGAAAGTAAGATTTTTTTTATGTAGTGCTTGGACACCTATACATAAGATTAAATATGTTTGTGCAAGTCTTGGAAGTTGCTATGTATGTTAAATTAGGTTAGCCATTAATGTTTCTGCAATTTAAGAATAAAGGTTAGCGGAAAATAAGAATATAATAGTAAATAAGGATAGACCATCTGGCGTCAAATGTCCCTAGGAATAATAAACACGAGTCATAGGGAGTTAGTAGAATAGAGAAAATTAAGAATACAACAATTAATAGTAGGACAAAGGTCCTAGGTCGTTACACATTGAACTTTAGCCTAGCATATAATGTGGTTTCTTAACTTTTAATTTATTCAATATGGTCCTTGAGTTTTTAATACATGTTTAATTAGGGAAAGTTTTAATTGCGCTTTTAATAAATGTTTAATCAAGGAAAGTTTTGAACATTCTTATATAGTTTAAGAACTAAATTGAACATGTCCCAAAAGTTTAAGGATCTCATTAAATAAATTAAAAGTTCATGAACCACATTGTGCATTGAGTCAAAGTTCATGGATCATTTATGTTATTTTCCCAATGTGAAAAGAGAGAGATTTTAGAGTTCCTCATTCGGTGTGATGTGTTGATGAGTGTCTCTATCTATTAGATGGAAAGGGGGGGTGGGGGGTGGATCTTACTTTTCATGTTTTCTCTTAGGGAAAATTTCAAATAATGACAAAAAAAAGTGCCATCATTTTCTTAAATAAAGGCCTAAAGTGGTCGTGATTATTTTAAATAAGAGCTTGAAGTGGTCATGTAGTCTAAAAAAATGCATGGCCTCAAAGGCATTTTTAGTCATTTTTTTTCCCTTTTCTATTTTTAAAAAAAAGGTTTTTAAAAGCAAGTAAATAAATGACAAAAATGCCTTTAAGGCCAGTTTTTTTTTAGACTACATGATTACTTTAAACTCTTATTTGAAATAAGATTAACTTAAGGCCCTTATTTGAAATAAAGCAGAAGGACATCTCAAATGCCAATATTTATATACGATACTCATTTTGGTGTCAATATTTTTTTGGATCACTTAAGTGTTAGTTTAAAAAAAATGATTATTTCAGTGCCAATTTCGGTAAGCTTTGTTGGATATCATACATAACATCTATGTAGCTCGCCGGATAATTCTAGTTAGCAATAAAAAAAAGTTAAAAATTAATAAAAATTCCATGTACTATTAGAAAATTAAAAATAAGTTAAAAATAAAAAAATTAGAAGTAGCAGCGACAAGGGCTGCGCCGCTACCCTACCATTGCTAACAATTGCCGACAGGGGTAGGAATGGCTGAAGGGGTCATCGAGCCCTGCGACCCTACTGAGGCCTCGCAGACCCACAACGAGGGCTATGTAAACCCTTATTGCCACAAACAACCCATTTTTTAATACTTTCTAAGCTTATTTTTCTGTTTAATTTTAATTTTTTTAAAAACTAACTTATTTTTAAGTTTAAAATTCCACGTGAACTGATTTTTTTTTTTAAAAAAAATTGCAACACAATGTTAAAAAATTAAAAATCAATGAAACATAATTAGTTGGCCAAAATTTCTCGTCGTTGGCTCTAAAGTGATCGTTTTTCTTTGACTTGGCACTTAAATGAGCCGACAAAAAATGTTGACACCAAAATGAATGCCGTACACAAATATTATTGCCTGAAATGTCCTTCTATCTTTAAAGTAAGGTTCGCTTTTTATTTTATTTGAGAAAATATCCTTATTTAGAATTTTCCCTTTGTCTTATTTGGTCTGAGTTATTTTCTACGGTCAACAATTACAAGTTTATAACTGGAATTGTTTGTTTGCAGGTTTGCGTCATCTTAAATTAAAAACCGGAAAAAAGAAAATTAAAGGGAGAAGTAAAGAAGCCACGTAGTCGGACTACCTTATCCATGCCGGTTAAAACCTCATTTCCAGCGAGTCGAAGAAGAAAGGGTGATGAGAATGGTGTTGGGCTCTCAGGCTCAGAATGTTTCATTTCTCTCGGCATTTCTGCTATCACCTCTCCTCCTCTTCCTCTTCTTCTTCAACTAGGATTCCATGTCTGACAAGACGGAGAGCGACCATAGTCTGTCCTATATTGAGTTGGAGTGTCCTCTTTGCTAAGTCTGTGCAGTTCCGATCTCCAGTATTCTTCATGCCGTCCGGCGTTGGCCGAGCAGAAGCGGAGGACGAGCTTCAGCAAGAGGAGGATCGCGTCGTCCAATCTTTCAGGTTTAGGCTCGTCAATTCGTGTTCCCGCGTCGATTTTAATTTCGAGTTCCTGAATTTGCAATGTTCTAAGCTTGACTGTGGGAGTGTGATGTCGGAAGGAAAGAGATTTGTCAACTACCTGGTGAAGTCATCTACGTTGATAAGTAGATCAATTATGATAAAATTAAGAGTCAGCTGCATTCTAGGGACTTGTGATTTGCCAAGAGCTTAATTCTGGGTCTCGTGTTAAGCGATCACAATATCGGAACAAAAAAATCATGTGTTTGAATCTCCAGAGGCATTAAGTAGCTCTCTTGTCTGAAACTAATTTCCGTGTATTTGGTCTTGTAGGAGACTTCGCCGTCCGTCGGTTTTCATTAAGGACTTGGAGATAGCTAAAAGTTCCGAGGGCTCTTTGAGCGAAGCCATGCCTATTGAGGATAAAGATGCTAAACTTGAGGGCACAGGTTCTGGCTTCATTTGGGATAAGTTTGGTCACATTGTATGTACTCTTTCTTCTTTCTTGACGTCGTTCTGTTGGCTCGTCTTGATAAACTGTCGCAAATCTCATTTCATTTAAGTATAGCTATATCTTACGGCGTAAATCAGAATAATCATCTTGCTAGCTAGAATGCTGATGTCAATGGATGTTACTCATACCCAAATATGCTGCACACATGATGATATGAAACGGGCATTTGGGAGCATATTGTGATAAGAAGTTGCATCTCTCTACTGCTCAGTCCATTGATATCTTGTCCAACAGAGACTGTGCTTTGTCGAAAAAAAAAGCACTTAGAAATTTGTCCTCCCGGTTGCCAATGTTGGAATTGCATCTTTCTTTTTTATTCAGTTAGAGCAGAATTCTGTCAAAGAGCAGAATTTGTTGACAGCCTTATCTCTGGAGTTTCTAGTTTGATTGGGCAAAGCGGCATTTGAAGTTTAGATCAATTAATGTAGCAATATTGGAAGCTAGCTCGAATGCATTCATATACCATACATGGGAATTGAGAAATAAGAAAATGATTGAATGCAGTCTTCTTGACATTGAAAAAGTTGATTGCATTCTCTTTGTCTGCGTGCCCACAAGTGCTAGATGTGGACTGACAAATCTGAAAAGAACAGTTTTTACTGTACAGCAGAAATTCACTACTTTGTTTGAGCAATAACAGAATACCATGCTTAATGATAAATAACTTTAGAGAGGGATGAATCGTTCTCCTCGTAGATTGTAAGGCTCCTAAAAGAGTATATAAGATGATTTATGCACAATCGACACCCAAGACCTCGTGTCATGGTGAGCTATGGCAATGTAATTTGAGAAGTTCCTTGCAGTAACTCTTACAAAATGCTTATAGAAGTTGTCAACTTCTGAAGTGAGCTATTGTTTCATACATTGCAGGTCACTAATTACCATGTCATCGCCAAGTTGGCCACAGATCAAAGTGGGTTACAGCGTTGTAAGGTTTCATCATACTTTTGCCTTTGAGTAATCTTCTTGTGCTGTTAAATTAGACTTTTCTTTAAATAGATAATATCTGGATGCTTTCCTAGTGAAGGTGTTACTGGTAGATGCAACAGGCAATAGCTTTGTCCAAGAAGGCAAAATTGTTGGCTTTGATCCTGCAAACGATCTGGCTGTTTTGAAGGTAAGTTGAAGGAAAAAAGTCCATGTTGGGCTGTGCATTACGTCTTTACCCTTATCAAACGAAGTAGAAAAGCTATATGCTCTGTGGAGGCCAAATTATTTATTTGATAGATAATATGGTGATGAGGGAACTGTTTGCCAGTTCTGAACATTATGCCAGCGTGAAGGATCTCTATCTGTCTAGAAAGCTTGAAGATAACCTTATTGGAGAAGAGAATAAAGGAACTAGAAAAAGGATAAACCAAACCTTTGATTTGCTCTCTTTATTTCATTCCCAACTTATTATCTCTATGAATTCTTCATCAGGAACAGCATTGTGTTCAGTAACTTGTTAGACTTTGCATTGTATTTTTGCTTTCACTAATAGCTTTGGCTTCCGCACAGATTGGGAGGAAGTGA
Source organism: Psidium friedrichsthalianum (assembly GCA_019149425.1). NCBI lineage: Eukaryota > Viridiplantae > Streptophyta > Magnoliopsida > Myrtales > Myrtaceae > Psidium > Psidium friedrichsthalianum. Next base: position 20,386 of record JAGVVM010002374.1, read on the forward strand.
AGGTTTCCATCACAAAACCTACAGATTGTGCTTCAAAAATCTCCTGCAATCTCTTGAATTATCTGGGAATCAGTTATAATCAACTGACTAAGTGGAGCCCATTAGAGATAATTATTTGATTTGTGGCAAAAAGATTGTTGAAATCTGCTTGACCTTTCCCTTTTATCCAGGTCGACATTGACGGACATCAACTAAAACCTGTTGTTCTTGGGACTTCCCGTGATCTTCATGTAGGTCAGAGCTGCTTTGCAATTGGGAATCCATATGGATATGAAAACACGCTCACAACTGGGGTAATTCTTAATAAAAAAAATTTAGTGCAACCCGACAAACAGCTCTCTGTGAAGCATTATCCTGCTGTCAAGTCGGGTCGATGATTCTCTTCTCCTGATAATCCGTTTGATCTTTGTCACCCTTATCAGTGCTCTTTACACTTCACCCTATGAATTAATCATATAAAAAGAGTTGTGCATCTGCCTGATGCTTTAATTGATGCAGGTGGTTAGTGGATTGGGGAGGGAGATCCCCTCACCAAATGGAAGGGCTATTCGAGGAGCTATACAGACTGATGCAGCAATTAATTCTGGTGATGTTTTAATCCTGTTATATTAATTTCTTTTGTCAAGAAAAAGGCAAAAGCTATTTGGTGTACACAATACACATGACATTGTTTTTTTTTTTTTTTCCGGTCATGTGTTGTCATGTGTACGTTTATGTTTTCCTTGTGGTCTTCTTAGGTCGAAATTGATCAGTGATAGTCCGATAAACCTGTGATACAAACTATGATGGCCATTTTCTCCGCTCCAACCTTTTCTGTTTGTGCAGGAAATTCAGGAGGGCCGTTGATAGATTCGTATGGCCATGTGATAGGAGTCAACACAGCAACTTTTACTCGCAAAGGTGAAGCTCTGTTGCCCAGAGATTTTCCTTTTCCCATTGCCTGAAAAAATTTGAGATAAACAAACATATCACACAGGGACAAAGGGTCTGAAAATTTCCAAAAATGCTTTTTTTCCTCATTTATGCAGGGACGGGGTTATCCTCTGGCATTAACTTTGCAATCCCAGTGGATACCGTGGTCCGAACAGTTCCTTACTTGATAGTTTATGGAACACCATATAGTAACAGGTTCTGATCTCTTGTCGGTTGTAATTGTATCTTGTAGTCATTTCCGAGTTCGAAATGTTCATTGTGGCTGCTCTTGGAGTTGTGGCGACGCATAAAATAATTGCCATTTCTCGAGTAAAAGACGCTGAACCGCAGGGCTGTGCAACCTCCTTTGCCTAGCTTGTAAGCTGTCCTATTTTGCATCTTCACGGCATATGTTTCCTATGGTTAAAGAGATCAATTTCGTTATGGTTATACTCTTATAGTATGGACTTATGGGGACATGCCTACTTCCAATCATGTGGTTCAATGACGACAAACTTCGGCCAAAAAACTCTCGCATCTCCAATGTCCACGGATCAAACGGAAACATTCAATTGCCTGATGAGACTCTATGCAAGTTTATTTAAGGAAGAGAATTGATTATATAATAATTTTTGGATGACTGTTATGTTAATATTTTATTTGAGCTATAAAAAATACATCAAAATAAATTAAAAATTATTGCGGGATCCACTCTTTTAAGAATTTACGGCTCAGAGTTTCACGACATATCTTCATCCAAAAACTGTTATATTAGTAAAGTCTTTTAAGGAAGAGAACTTTAATCTCCCTTTTCACGTCGCAAATGCTTCCCACGAATGCATTAAAATCTACAGAAAAGAAGTCTTCCAAAACATGTTTCTTAATGACCAATTCATATTTCATATCCAAGTATGGTCGTAATATAGAAAATGAAACAACTCTTCTACCCACTGATGCTTGGTCACTATCAAACGAAAAACTAACCTAGAGAGTCTGCCAGGAAAAAGAAAACCAGATCATCAAAAATATCTCCTTTCTGAACAAGAATAGGAAGAAAAACCATTATTGTCGACCTAAATGGACATAATTGTTTCTCTTTTCAGTAATAAAATGTCAATGCATACATTTCACCTCCGTCCATTCACACGCACCAAGCCAACAGAAAAGGGCCGAACCCTCAATTCTCCACCGCAGTGGTTCCGCCATTGTGCCTTCTTCAAACAACAATTACATCGCTATGTTTTTCTAATGCCTGAGAATCATGCTCTATCAATCAACTCGAAAGTTCAACTCAAATCTCATCGATTGATCCAGTTCAATCCTTATGTTTGGAAGCAAAAGCCAATTTCGGTTACATTTGATTCGATGGGTCCAAGTATGAGATGTCGATTCTAAACACCAGTTGTCGACTCGAGGAATAGTTGCTGATTTCATGTTGCCATCAACTAACAAGATATCGATTTACAAGTTTGAGGCCTACTTCAAGGGTCCCAACCCATTTGTTGATTTACAAGCTTGCTGACAACTCCAACCTACTAATTGACTACCTAGCTACCGGAGATTGTCCTGATCGAGTTCCTTCATTTTTGTTCATCTTCTAGGGTTGCTATTCAGTTTCCAAGGCTGGTGCACGATTTGGAAGAGTCAAAATTCAAGTTCTATGTATTTTATTGCATTTCCTAGTTCTTATAACTTTATAGTGTTTTCCAGTTTCCATGTTTTTTATAGTTGGGTAGTTCACATGTCTTTAATGTTTGGCTAGTTCATATATTTTAGTATCTCTATAAATAGAGGTGTAATCGCATTTGTAAGATAGAAAATTTGAATATTCATAATACAAGAGAATTTCTCAAGTGAGCAAATTTCTATTCTGGTTCTTCATCCTTAGCTAGTGATTCTTTCTTGGTGGTGAACCAAGAAGCCATTGACCGTTAGCTGAGTTTTGCTTCGACGGGTGGCTTGTCCTTTAAGCCTTGGTAGTGAATTTTGTCTATCTTGATATTTATCCTTAACTGGTAGAGTATCTTTTATGCCTCGGTAGTAATCGTAGTCTCTCCCTTGTGAGTCAAACACATGCCACCCCGCACACACATCATTTTCTTTAGAAAGCCACGTTGCTTAACAACTATTGGGTCGTGCAGGAGGCACGATACCTTTACAAGGGAAGATCACTAAGAGAGAGCCTAATTCTAAGCTCACCGACGAATCCAATTGGAGCATTTTGACTCAAAAGCGAGTCAATAAATTATGGATCAACTGGATGTATTAACTAGTTCACATACACCGCCTCATGATGTGGGTACTTTTTTTGTCTAACACCCTTACACATGCACCCTAATAAATTCCCCCCTCACATGTAAGCGACTTGTATTACACATGCTCTCTATTAATCCAAGTATCCCTCTACACCAACATTATCTCCACTCAAGAATCTCCACTTTAGACCGACCAAGTTTGGCAAGATGTTGGAGGACAAGATCTACCATTCAAACTCCACCTTTATCGCATTGATCCAACCAAGCTTGGCGGGAAGCCGGGACACCATCTGCCTCCTCGAGGGAGCTAGATCCAAGATTTTCCTTCCTAAAGGGAATGCATTCCCATTACAAAGCAATACACGGAAAAATATACCCGATATCATCTTGAATCGCCAATCGTAAACGAATACATCACACTTCGGGATGTATCGTAATTTCCATAGATTCAATATCGTCGATGCACTCGAGAGCGCCCTTGTCATGGACCTCACGTTTGAGAAAGGAGCAGAAGTTCCTCGCCTTTTCTTCACTATTCTCTGTGTTCTCTGTTTGATGAATGTTAAAAAAAAAAAATGACATATCTTGAAACGTGATCCTTTATCACGTTCAAATAAGATAAGTGACTTAGGCAGCTACTCTTGTGGGTTATGGGCTGGGTTAGCCCATCATGGGCGGCCCATGGCCCATGCATAAACCCAACACTTCCTTAAAATACTAATTGGACACTAGTACATATTGAAAGCATGCCACCAATCAATTATCGATTTGTTAACAATTGTTGAGAAAGACAAAATACTCAACTAAGGAATAGGCATGTCTGTAAACTACATGGTTTTTGCTTCGTAAGAAGAAGAGCACCCCGCAGCCTTCCGCTAACTCTGTCTTCATCTACAATGAGTTGGAGACATGCTGGAAAACAAAGTACTCCTACATTGAAAAGGTTAACGGAGACAATGTCGACATACTGAAATGGTGGAAGAGCAGCCCCAGTAGTTTTTTTTTTTTTTTAATATTGTCTTCACTATGGCTTATGGCCAGCTGTCGCATCCTCCTAAGGAGGTTTAACAGATTGCCTAAGATGGCAGCGCTTATGCCTCACACGTATCTCCCAAATCATCCGAATCGTAACTTAGTTTCTGATGCATGATTTAAGGATTACCCATCTCGCTGGTTAGGTAGGAAACAAGGGCAAACACTAACCTATTATAGGCTGTGGTTAATAACCTGTTTTACTCCTGCAAACCAAGGATTTCGAGTTTGAGACTTGGAACACTAGTATTCCTTACCTAAACACTGTTGCTAGTATATTTTCAATTTTACAAAAAACGTTGCTTCATGCAATATTTTTTGCTTATTATATCTAATTATGCAAATCTAAGTAGCCATGTGTCAGTCTGCAATCAATAAAAAAGGAATCATCATACAATGATAAAATTTACACCAATAATCAGGAAAAACAAATAAAAGAAAAAAAAATGTAAAAATTAAAAAAAGTAACTGGAGCCATATCAGGTAAAATTAACACAATGCTTCGGGACCCTGTAAATTGTAAACGTACAAAAAAAAAACTAATGAAAGTCTTCGGTCTTACTTAACAAACTCTAAAATGATATGTGTTGATGATACATATAAAATAAACTTGACTAATCATATGTTTAAATGTGAGGAATAACTAAATGAACGTAAATGGCCTTTGGTTATTTTCTTTATTAAATGGCATTATCGAAATACATATAAAAAATACATGAATCTATATGCTAAAAAAAGAATAAAATGGTATGAAAGTGAAATCCTCTAAAGTCTGCTAGGCCATAATGGTGTGGTGAAAAACCAATATTTAGGTGCATTTGTTTCATGAAAAATAAATGATTTGCACTATATTTTCCTAAAAATGATTGCTTGTAATGCATACTAAATTAATGAATGAAAAAAAAAAATTCATCGCTCATTAAATATTTCGACATTAATTGTTATTGATATTAAAAGCATTTTTATTGACTAATTATTTCAAGCAATATAAGTGAGTACTTTCTAGAAAATATATTTCACACCATTGATTTTTTTAAAAAAAAAAACTAAGCGGAGTCTTAATCTTCTCCATTTGGACATATCATGCAAAACGGAGGTTCGGATAGTCCCCAATGCATGTGGATGTATCTAGTGTACAAAATCCAAAGAGACTCTATTATCATGATCCAACAAAATCCTCAAATGAGGATGGGCCGTGACTCGATCGACTGGCCATGCCGTGAATCAATTCATGGTCAGGCAAAAAGGATCAACCAGAATCGTTCCCACTTAGTCGGGCATTAACCAAGATGGCCAAGCCGGCTAAACCAGTGAACGAATCGGTACATGAATTGTTGCATGATCTAATGCATGAACTAGCATTCAGTTTGCACAATGCAAGACATGGCGTCACGTGCAGCCCACACGATGCCACGCACCATGCTGTGAATGATGTAGCGTGCAACCAGGCAACTGATTAGGAATAGCTCAACTTGGCCGAGCATGATCCCAAGCGGCTGAGCAAGCAAATGGAAGTGGGGGAATACAATAATTCAGCTATGAGCTCAAGAGTCACAAAAGATGACCGACAAAAGACGAAGTATGGAAATCTCAAACAAGCAAGGACAAGGGGAATAGGACGAACAGAAAAAGAAGAAACTTGATGAACCAAGGGGTGTTCCTCCTCATTGTAAATCATCTTGTACACACAACAATGAGAATTTTCTATCCCACAAATCACTCTCTCGGTTCGCTCTCTTCCCTCTACGATTCGAGCAAGTTGTAAGCAATGAACGATTCTCGGGTCAAGGCTTAATTTGAGCAAATCACCAACCACACAGCCCAAATCGTTGCACGGTCGTGGTTCGAACATCGCCCCATGACATTATCCAATATTGATATGAAGCGACTCGAAAGTCAACGTGCCTTTGAATTCGAATGATTCGACCCACGAGTCAATGAGACGGATAAATCCTCAGTATTCCATTCTATTTTCCAATTAAATCCGACATGTATCATGCCCTGCGCGATGCTAAAATGAGTGAATTCATAACCGAAAGAAAAGGGGAGCTTTAGGGACCTGGAGAGGCACAAACGAACAGGGAGTGGGTTCGACACTAAGATCTATTTATTTGAAGGAAAACAATTTTTCGTAGGAAGAAAATTATTTTTCGACTTTCCAGTGTTATGAAAATTATTTTTCAAAGAGTAAATTCATGCCAATTTTCCTCAGGCTTTTTTTTGTTCAGTTATTTTCTACTTGTTTCTTGTGCGGTGGAAAATGACCCTCCTTGATACTCTTGCCCTGGGAAAATTATCAAAACAATTATAAATCTATTGTTATTATGTCAATTCAGTTCTAAATCTTTTGCATTTGTGCTAATTTAATCCATTTGGCCAGTTAGCACTAACGTGGCATTGTTGGTGCAGACGTGGCAAAATTTAATAAAATTTAATATTTTTTATTTCTTTTTTGTTTTCTTTTTTTCCATTCCCTCTGTGGCCAGTGAGGATTGCTGGAGCTCGCCGACTACGCCTAGCTTAGGCAAGGCCATTACAGTTGCAGGCTTGCCTAAATCTGAGCCCCAAAGGGAAGGCGGGCATGGTCTTGCTTGCAGCGGCTGATGATGCTTGACGAGGCCAGACGAGGGCCATGAAGCCTAGCAAGACCACCCACATCTTGTCGACCACAAGGGGAAGAAGAAACAGTGAGAAAGAAAAGACAAAAGGAAAAAAATATTAAAAATATTAAAATTTTGTCACGTCAATGGACTAGATTGGCATAACTGTAAAAATTTTAGCACTGAATTGGTACAAAAAAATAATTTGAATTGATATAATTATAATAAGTTTAGACTTTTTTTGGTAATTCCCCTCCTGCGCATTTCCTAAGAAACACCAATCTGGTCTCTCCGTTTGCTTTTGTCTCTTGCCCCACATCCTCTCCCTTCTTCCTTTCTCTTCATTTAATCCCTTACCCTAGCAACCCTCCTAACTTTCCATCATATTCGGGATCAGTGAGTGCTCTGCATAATTCGTAGAGATATGTCAAACAAGCAGTCAAATAATAAAATAAATAGAACAAGAAAATAATTTGATGTTAGATTTACTTGCTTGGATCAGTGGACCTACACCACGAGAGATCATATAGGATTTCACTATAGTTCAAGCTATATAATAAAAGTTTAACCACACTCGAATCACTTAAATGTTCTTAGTATTTTCCATCCCAAATTGCACCCAATAACTTACACAGCATTTAGCCCTTAGAATTCTTCATAAGTTAATCTCTCAATCTCACAAAAAAAAAAAAACACAAAATCTTATCGCAAGATTTATTAGCTTGAACATTACAAGCTCTTCTTGGATTGTTTTCCGAGTGTAATTCACATAATAAGTCATTTCTTGAAAAGAAGAATCGTTTATTCTATATAGATAAGACTCAAACACAAATACGAACTACTCTAAATAGAAAAACCTTTCAAATTATGAAAGTTTAATTTTCGAACTCAAATTCAGGATATATTTTGAACAAATGAATTGGGAAAGGGTATCATGTTAAGTATGGAATGATATTGTGCCAAACTTGTGGGTACCTCTTGCACATTGGGGTTATCCACGGCCAAACCTTGCTTCGACCACTTGGGGTGCATTTGTTTGGGAGAAAACTCTGTGAAAAAGGAAATAAGAAAACAGTTGATTTTCCTTTATTTGGTGCTACGTGATCAAAAATGTTTTCTAGTACTTGGATCTCATTTGCAAAATGATTTTAATCTAATAACTTTATTTAAAGAAAAAATCAAAATTTTGGATTTGTTTATTTTTATATTATATTTTTATTTATTTTGACGTCCGACGACCGGCGGAAGAAGAAAAAAAGAAATATTAATAAATTAAAAATAAACATAATAAATATAAAAAAATTGAGATAAATAATTTGGAAAATTATTTTCACCTCTTTTTATGGAATTCACTTTCCTAATTTTATATATGAATTTTACGTTAACTGCAAAGTGTTTTCTATTGACTAAATCATTTTAGGCAAACCAAATAGGCGAAAATTCGAAAAATCAATTTCCAAAAAAATACTTTCACTCAAACACACGAATCTGGCTTGTGGGGGTCTCAGCATCCATTTCCTCTATATTTGAACTTCGTGAAGACTCCGATGCCAAAATTCTCGAGTTTGGTCATGCATGAGAAATGCAGAGGAGTGCGACGAATAACGGGATGTAGATATGTTTGGCGATGTATTTTTTAGGGGACAGATTCTGAATTGTGCGACATCCGTCCTTATTTTTCATTAAACATTGGGACAAAAATATTTAAGTGTCAACACCGACGTCTATGGTACCACTGGAATCCACGTTACGTACTAGGCGATGAATCATGAACCACAATAGGTGCAGCTTGATTGCGGAAAATGAAAAAAATGGCTATATGCTGGCATGGTAGTCATTGCAAGAATTGACTCCAACTGAAATTGAGTCCAACATGAACATAAGGACAGCTCCGATGCCCCATCATCTGAATCATGGTCAGGAAGACGACATCGAAGACACTGAGATTACTAGACATTCTCTTGGGTGAAATATGCGTCTAATTCTTATTGGGGCACCTTTACATGTGCATTGAATAAATCTTTCAAACTATATGAAGATGCACCTCATTCATGTTTAATTGAAGCGGTGTTGTCAACGACTTTCTTTAATTAATTTTTGTCTATTTTCAATGTTTGAAGAAAAAGTTAACCTAATTTTATTGTATTTTTTAAATTTTAATATAATTTTAATAAAAATATCGAGCTTGGCCAACCATGACCAGGCGTATAGATGGACTAGCACGAGAAATCCCATGCCTAGCTTGGCCTAGCTAATGCTATCCACCCGATCCTAACCCGTAGATACAGTTATTCATTTGAGCTGTTTCTATGGGTGCGAATGTCAACACTTCTACTCTAGAAATCAACTTCTGGAGAGAAGTATGTTTTTTTTACTTTTTCAAATGGCTCCAAAACTATTTTTAAAGCAAAAAAATGATCTAGAAGTAGAAAAATGAAATTGCGTAATCAAATATATTTTTGCTCTAGAAGTTATGTTATCAAATAAATTTCTGCTCCAAAAATACTTATAAGTAAAATGCTACTCCAGAAGCGTTGTGATGTGCGCTCTAAAAGGGCAAATATTTTTGACCAAAAAAAGCGTTTTTGTGAGATTATGAAAAAAAAAAAAAACATGTGAGGTACCTTGTGTAAAAATAGATGCAACTAGGGTTTTGGGGATGCGTGGAAAGTACGACTTGCAAAAAAATTGGAGCCACCCAAATCGAAGTTTCGGTTCTGTATGGGTCGGGCCTCCTTTGGTTCGGGTAAAAGCTTAAAAATTCAGGTATTGTAACTGTTTGTAACTGTTTCAGTCCAGTTCGGACTCGAACCGAACCGAAACATAGTTGAAAGCCTTTCTTCCTTTTTTTTTTTTTAGCCCCAAACTAGGAGATTGCCTTTCTCGCAGTGACTAATTCGCACACAAATTCCTTTTTTTTTTACATCAATATAGAAATCAAGCATATTTATTATGAATTAACTTCTTGACATCCTTAATAACATAAGCCGTCTACTTGAATCTTTGCCGTCGGCAAATAGGCCACAATCGCTTCCTCTCGTTCTTCGCCCTCCTCTTCTAAACCTGCACACAAAATGCAATAGGAATTCGCATGTTACTCGACAATCAATCAGTTGATTTGCTCTGACCTTTGACTCTTGGTTTTAACTCAGAGTCGATTCATTATCTGGCCAAGTACAAGAGCTTTGATGTAGTGAAGACTTCCTATAGCAACCTTGTGGAAGGATGAGCACTCTTTCATGCGCAAAATCGTTGACGAGGACGTCCCTAGGTGGTCCCCCTCGTTTCTGACGGAGGGAGCGCCGTTGGTGGGGGTGGTGCTCGAAGTAGGCGATGGCAATTACGGTGATGTGATGAGTTGACGATCTCTTTCATTAGCAAGGCATATTGATTCTTCTTTGCTTTTCTATTGCTCTTTTTACCCAACCAATACAACAAAAATTGAAAAAGATGATATAGAGAAGGAGATTTGAAGTCCGAATTTAGCCAAAACGTCATTGCGATTCGGGTTATATCCAGTTCAAATTTCACTATTTGGCTCCTATAAAACACTCCCTTAAAATTTTGGCTGGGTTTGGGTATCATGGAAACCCCACCTCGACTCGAATCGCTGACACCCCTAAATTATAAAGAGTGCACTTGGACAACAATTTTTTTTTTTTAGAAAAAAAAGGTTGACAAAAACCCTAAACTATACCACACGTTTACCATAAACTTTTTCCTGTAACACAAAAAATCACAAACTTATACCTATGTGACGCATTTATCTTCTATCAAATGATTTTTCAGCCAAAATATGACAGATTTACTCTCTATCAAAATGCCATCAAGTAAATGTATCACACCGTTATAAGTTTTATTTTTTTATGTTACAAAAAAGAGTTTATGAGAAATCCACTACCATTGTCATAGTTTGGGATTTTTTAATGTCACAAAAAAGAAAAAGTAAAGATGAAGTGTCACGACGGACATAGTTTGAGACTTTTTGTGGCTTTTACCCTTTTTTTACCTACTTAGCACTTTCCATTATCTTATTCTCCTTCATTGTATCCATTTACTTTTTAAAAAAAATTATTATCGCTTTTCTTGTCACTTTTTTTTTAGAATTTTTCTTCAATATATTTTTTTTATAATAATTACTTACATACTTGTTTTAAATTTGTTCAAGTGATTTGTTTTCACTTCTCTCGTCTTTAATACATTGGACTTCACATTTCAGCTGGCAAATCTATTGTAACATGTAAGGTTGTGACTCCCCTTAAATCCAATCAAGTTGTATTACATATATGCTATTCAATTAATTTCGTTTATTTTTTCATCATTTCGGATTTTAAGTTTTTTTCCAAGAATTTTCAAATCCCATTAGATGCTTTTCCTTTATCGATATGCAAGGAAGAAAAGTACCATAAAAAAAAAATCAATGCCTATTTTATAGAGGTGAATAAAGATATGAGAAGGAAAAAAAAATATCGGCGAGTGGAATTCATGAATATATATAATTCCATTTATTAGCAGTAGAGAATTCCGCTAATCTTTATGGGTTAGCAACTTAGCATATTTAAAGCACATTTCGAGCACCACCTAACTTTTGTGAAAAGAGCTTTCTTCACATTGGTTTATCGAAGGTTTTCCAACGAAGGCTCAACTTTGCCTTCATTTTGGTGTTATCATTATAAGCGATATCTTGGGGAAGGGAAAGAAGCGGTGTAGAGGAATTGATTGACTCGTCGGGCTCATGACCTGAAGACTACAGGTTCAAATTACTTCTCTAGTTGTGGAACACATTAGATATTTACCTAAATCAGTAGGTTCTTGAGCAGATCCCACGTAAGCCCTAAGACATTGGTCTCTAACTAGAAAAATAAATTCCTAAGCTTGAGAAGTTTTTGGCCCAATAGGCTCATAAAATTCACTAGGATAAGCGGTGTTATTGAACCGGATAAAGCAACAAGCAGTGAAACCAAAAACAGATAGAGCACCTAAACTATAAGACAAGTAAGCTTCCCCTGACCATATATGGGCTAAACAACTTAGTTAAATAATTAAACCTTTCGAGATTAGGACCTTTTATTATGACTTCTGCTCGTTGCATATCTTGATCTTTTGAGACCTAAACTCGATTAATCATAATTGTGACTCAAAAAGTGTATTCGTAATTGTAAAGGAACTTTTATAATAATACCTAACAAACTACGACAAGTCATGCCAACTCTTTTTTTCTTTTCCATTCACAAATTAATCCTCTACGATTAATTTATCCACTATTCTTCATAAGAATTTCATAACTTGAACATCGTAGATCTTAAGAAACAGCCGCTCTTCGTTTATTTCGCAAAAAATAAAAGATTTTAATTTTTTTCCAAAATGATTGTTTATATAGCTTATGAAAAATGAATAAACGAGAAGTAATTTTTTTTTATCATTCAACATGATTGTTAGATATTAATTATAATCAACAGTGAAAATAATTTTTATTTATTAATTTTAAACGGTACAGGGATCAATTAAACAAAAAGTCATCCATTTTCGGCCGAATAAAAAAAAAATGGAGTCTAAAAACAAGAATATAGAAAAGACTATTATCCGCAGCGGAGCGCGGGCATAATCCTAGTTAAAATCTCGAAACGAAGAATAGCCCACACGTGCGGTGGTCTTTCTCTTTGCTCGGCTCTAGGGTTTTTAATCAGTCTCTTCCTCTCTTTCTCGGCACCTCTTCTTCTTTTCCCTTCAAGAACAGAATCGCTTTAAATAGCCACATCCGGCGACCCAGAATTCGAATTGCGTTCCACATCGCAAATCGCAGGATAGCGAGCGATTTCGGAATCGTCGCTAATAATGGGCGAGACCGGAAAGCGATCGCGCTTCCAAAGGGACTACGAGAGCGAGAGCAAGAATCAGAAGAGACGGGCTGTGGACAGAGAAGAGAAGGGCAGTGATGAAGTGGTTGTGTACAGAATACTTTGCCCCGATGGCGTCATCGGGAGTGTGATCGGCAAGAGTGGGAAGGTGATCAACACTATAAGGCAGGAGAGCAGGGCGAAGGTTAAGGTGGTCGACCCGTTCCCTGGTGCTAAGGATCGGGTCATCCTCGTCTATTGCTACGTCAAGGACAAGAAGGATGTGGACGTGGACGACGATTTCGATGACGACAAGCCTCTGTGCGCTGCGCAAGACGCGCTTGTCAGAGTCCACGCTGCCATTGTTAGGTCTCTGGCTGCTTTCGCAGAGTCCGAGAAGAAGCGGGCCGACAGGGACGAATGCCGGATTCTGGTCCCTTCGAGTCAGTCGGCGAACGTCATCGGTAAGGCCGGAGCTACTATTAAGAGGCTGAGAAGCAAAACCAGGACGAACATCAAGGTTACCGCGAGGGATGCATCTGATCCGACTCACTCATGTGCCTTCGAGTTCGACAACTTCGTTACGGTTAGCGCACTTCTGAACCAAGTCTTTTCCCCCGCTTTTGCTAGGATTCCATATACTACAGATGCCAGCGTCAATCAGCTGATTTTAACGTAGAAAATGGAACATTAGTTCATTCGAAGCCTTCTTTTTACGCCAAATAGAGTCAGCCGGAGTTTCTTCGCTCTTCTATGAGTGGATGTCCGGCCGGCTGTTGAATGCTCGCCGCAACCTTTCGTTGATAGTAAATAATCCTGGGGCTTGTGGGATGATTCTAGCTAAGTTGTTTTGACTCGGAAATTAGAAGCTTTACTGTTTTCTCTGCGTTGTTGTCATTATGAGGTTAAACCTTTTGTTTAAGGTTTATATCTTTTGGTAGAACCTTTTGGGATGTTTCGTTGTATCTTGAAGCTTGCATGAGTACAAGATTCAACTATATTTAGCTTCTGACTTGTCTTCTGGCACTTTTATTAGTAAGACATTATTTCTTTTCAATAGATAACTGGGGAATCAGACTCAGTGAAGAAAGCGTTATATGCGATTTCTGCAATCATGTACAAGTTCACTCCTAAGGAGGAGATTCCTCTTGATACATCTGTGCCTGAAGCGCCCCCAAGCATAATTATCCCTTCAGATATTCCCATCTTTCCCCCTGGTGGATATGGGAGCACTGATCCTATTATTCCAGGATCAGTTCCTCCACTCTTGGGTGCTGCACGTTTGTCTGAACTTCAAGGTTACGGGGATCCAGGAAGCACATGGCCGACCTATTCATCTTCTCTTCCGGTGGTTTCTTTTGGTGGCAGCTCCCAGTCTGAGGAGCTGATTATCAGAGTTTTATGCCCCTTTGACAAGATTGGACGTGTTATTGGCAAGGGAGGAGGCACAATTAAAAGCATCAGACAGGCAAGTGGTGCTCGTATCGAGGTTGATGATTCTAAGGGTGACCGTGATGAGTGCATAATCACTGTTATAGCAACTGAGGTACCTCCTTCCTTCTTTTACTTGTGGCGTTGCCTGATATGTTTTTGCAGATTTATGGTGCCCATTTCTCATGCTTTTTGTTCCATATTCCGGAAATCTAGAAAGCTTTCCATGAAATATTAATACATGTTAAAATCTGTACAAGTGCTTGGATGCTTAGGATACTTGGGAACTAATTATTATCTCTTGATTTCACTATGAAGTTGTTAAATGATGCTCTTTTTAGAGCTACTTGAATAAATGGGTTTTTCTTCCTTGCTGGATGAATAATGAATGCTTTTGTCCTCAATACTTATGATAAATGTTTCTTAGCATGGTCTGCACTCTGAATTCTTGTCTGTCGGTTTTCTGCGAGTTTCATTTGGTGATTCATGTGTTCTTGATTTCACAATGCTTGCTAGTTCCTATGCTTTGCAAGGTTTTAACTTTCCCCTGATATAGTCATTTCATATTTTCTTGTAGTCACCTGAGGATCTGAAATCGACAGCCGTTGAAGCAACCCTATTGCTTCAAGGGAAGATCAATGATGAAGATGATGATACCGTTACCATGCGACTCCTTGTTTCATCAAAAGTGATTGGATGTATAATAGGAAAAAGTGGATCAATTATAAATGAAATTCGGAAGAGAACTAAAGCGGAATCCGAATCTCGAAAGGCCAGAAACCGAAGAGTGCTGATTCAAGTGAGGAACTTGTTGAGGTTTGCCTCTACTCTGTGTGTACTCTTTTAAATCTATTTCTATTAAGTAAATGTTCCATATTCATCCTCTTTGACCTCTTAGGTATCGGGAGAAGTAGTTAAGGTGAGAGATGCACTTATCCAAATTGTATTAAGGCTGCGGGACGACGTTCTCAAAGAAAAGGATGGAGGTTATAACCCTTCTGCGGGTGCTGACTCTCTTGCAGTGGTCACTCAGTGCCTTCTGCCTTGCCTTCAGTTCGTCCTGTTTCTTCATTGAGTTATGATCAAAAGACTGATGTTGGAAGTGGCTTGGGCATGCTCTCTTCAAGCAGCCTTTATGGATATGATTTTCCGTAGTGTTAGCATTTATGTTACACCTAGCATAATTATTGCTAATTACTGTGCTCGATCTTTCCACTTCTGAAACAATTGTCATTTCTTTTCGGAAACTTATAAAGGTTTAAGAATTAGTGAGTGATGTAGGATTATATGCACTGTGTCACATTTCTTCAAGCCTGCGAATAAGATTTGCACAGCCTCTTAGCAGGCACATTGATTTTTACTCTGTGGATGATAGTCTGTTTGAGCCATAAGAGGTTCTTAGAGAACAGCAAAATTCTTTTGCTTCTATTGAAAATATAAATATAAAGTCTCCTCATGTGTGTTTAATTGGGATGGAAATTATCCTACTTGCGAGACAGAGGATATTGTTATTGTTCCTGTAAAAAAGTTTGCTGTCTCGCTAGGGAAATTCAGAGCTTTTATAGGAGGGGTGGATATATACTTCGTTCCGATGTTGAATGTTTAACTGCTGAACTTTAGTTTGAGAGCAGCTAGTAAGTTTCTAAAAGCTGCCGTATCTCTTTTCACTTCTTAATTAGCTTTTGTATTGTTCTGTTCGTAGATGAACGAAGTGGCTATTGATCCTTATCGTCCTATTCATCGAAGCTGTATGGCGGTACTTATTTCTGTCCTTTCATGTTTCATTTGAAGAATTACTCCTGTCATTTTCACATTTCTTTCTTTGTGCCTCTTGAGATTACCTCCTCCATCGACTCTCGAATAATTATTCCTGCAAATGCAGTGGTTAAGGTGATGGGAAAAGGGGAGCAAATATAGCCAATATTCGTAATGTAAGTGATTAATTTTGGATGTACCAGCTTATGTTTGATTTTATTCCTTTTTCACCGAACTTTGTTGATACTATTTGATTTTACTTGTTAAGGGTACTACGTGATACTCTCCCCAGAGAAAAACATGATGTACATCTATCTATGTTTGCCAGAACAGACCTGGGACCGACACGATACGACGACACGCGATTTCTCAAAAAACCTAGAGTTCTAACATGCTGGGACCGTTGTATGTTTAAATGTGTTTGGTGTGTTGTGTGCACACACCACACACATGTATAATGATAAATTATTATTTTCTAGAAAGCCCAATGACACCCAGAATGGGGCTCCACTTAGATATGTTAAATCTGAATGTTTTTGGAGACACTTGGCTTCTGTAGAGGGAGGGAGAAATCATTATACAGACTTCCTTCAATCACACAGCATGTTAATAGAACCAATCGCGTTACATGAAATAGGGCGAATCCTGTAACTTTCTATTTGGATTCAGGTGGATTTCACTATATTTGTAAGTTATTATTAGCAGCCATCCATGAAACGAGTCTATGCAATATCTCCCATGTGGTTCCAGGAGTAATGCGGAAACTATCCGCATAAAAGATGAATGACTATGCAACATAAGGCATTAATTGATGCATTGCCTTCCAAATGTAACTACTGTTATGCACAAATAGTTTTATAGCAAATGAGGTGAAGTTCTAGCCAACTAATAGAAAAACTCAACATCGTCTGATACATAGTCAATTCTTCAGCACTTATCCTCACTCCAAGGTGAGACTGAACAAGATCAGGAAGTCAGAGTCCACCCTCGCTGCAGTGGCAGGAACTCTGGCATCTTCCAAGAACATCAAGTCGAATCAGTAGCCTCACCTGGAAATGGAGGAAAGTTAATTTCAATGAAAAGAGAATAGGAACAAAGTTGATCCATTGGATATGTTAGACCAAATGCACAATACCAAATGATACAGCATGGACACCGCCTGTTCTCCAAGATTCCATGAGGCAAACCACCAACTTTTGACCAGCTACACTGATATTTCGAAGATTGTGTTGCAACTGATACTTCCATAATACCCCAGGGCTGGTGCATCAACAGTAATACATTGAGAGCCGTAAGACAAATACTAGAAAGATGTGGGAGTTGTCATCTTAGGTTTCTGGGGCAAAACCACCATGCAAAGGTAAGAACCAGAGCAGACAGTACACACACTAGCTGGCCAATTTGAATAACCTTTGCTGGCGACCAGCAGTCTCTACTTTTTGGTTTTGTGCATTTTTTTTAGTTCATGTCCACACAGTCTACTTTTTCTTTCCTCCTGTTCATTTAGTTCTGTGTCCCTATCGGGAAAGAAATAGAGAAAGAGAGGGAACGCTTCTTAAATCTAGTGGGGGGCTCAGTGCAACATATTGAGCTGGACGGGGTGGATGGGCCATCAGGAAGGCCCATGGGACTAGTGCAGATTTTGGTTTCAAGGTATAAGATTTGCATAAATTAGCGCTGGTGCACGGTGAGTCCCAGCGGTGTCCCATTCTTGACCGCGGTGTCGAAAGCTTAGACACACACGTTGACCCATGTCACAGCGTGTCCGACTGTGTCCCAGTGTGTTGGACACTAACACATGTCTGGCACGCGAAAAAGGTCTTCGGGGGCATGTCCGTGCAATGTAGATGTACATACCATCACCCTTGTTTGTATGAGTTATATCCACTGCATCGTTTGTTAGAGTTAGTTTCTAGCTTGCTTAGTATGTCTGAAAAGGTCATGCACAGATTGCATGTGTCGTTCTTGTTCTTATGTAGATGGCATGCTTCTTCTCACATGGCCTTTCGTTGAGGGCTGGATCTATAGAGTGAAATCAGTGATTGGAGTGCAATGTAGATCTCCCTGATGAAAATCTCTCTTTTTGTTTCTAGATATCTGGAGCCATGGTAGAAATCTCTGAACCCAAATCATCTCGTGGCGATCGCATTGCTCATATATCTGGCACACCAGACCAGAAGCGCCTGCTGAAAACGTGATTCAAGCATTTATAAATGGCCGCTTGACATGGAAGCTCTTCGTGGTATCTTTGGTGATGGGAGTAACCTTCTGTGAATGTCTTCTTCGTATTTCCCTTGGTTCATGCAGAGATTAGTTTATCTCCTCTATGCTCTTCTCCTGTTACTATCTAGCTCTGCCCCTACATCCTGTGGAAGAAAATGTAGCTTGCTCTCTATTTAGAGGATATAGGTTCTTCTGTCTGTTTTTATCTGCTTGGTAGCTATGGTTTCGGGCTACTTATCAGGATCTCTTTCCTTTCCATTTCTTTTGAGCTCGTCTGGTCTTGTCAGTCCACGTTGTTGACTTCGCATCTTTATCCGGTTGTTAGTACTCTGCTAACTGATTTCCAATCGAGGGGTCGTTTATAGTTTTATTCATCACTGTTCTGGTAACCATCTTCTTACTCTTAGCTTCTTTCAAGGAAGAATATTTCTTCTTCTCCATCTGTGATCCATGGTGCTGGTTGTATTCATATACACATTGTTATTCTTCTATCCATAGCTCCTTGATGGAGGATATTCTCTATTGATAGATGAGGATAGGTGCCGCTGAATGAAGAATACTCAGAGGAGGAATTATATCGGCTGCAAAAATCTCTAAAAGCATTACTTTCTCTCACTTCTTGATTCTGGATTGTGTCATAAAAAATTTAGGGTTCATATCCTTATTCTGTCCTGTCCATCTGAAAATGATAATTGGTTGTCAGATCGGTGTTTCATGATTCATTGAGGCAAAATTTCTTCATATCTTCCTTTTATGAAGCTTGTTATGCTGCGAAAGCCTCCAACTTATGTTTCCTGGACCTTGCTCATCCTTGTCCTTTTGTCGCAGACTTTGCTAGATGCGGTTGTCTATCCACCTAGACACATCAACCATGGACATAAAGGTCTAATTATTAGCGCATGAATTTGTCATGCCTTGCTTTCTTTTGGAAAGCCATTTTATCTTTTCCCTATTTCTTCTAACAAAAACCGATTAGTGGTAACAACTGGGATGGCTCTTCAATAAGTTTTTTCACAGTCTATAACGCATATTAGCTTACATGCTTCCCTTTGGTAAGCAGAAAACCATTTTAGTGATCGAGTTATAGTGAATGCAGCTTGAGGTTCAGTTGTGATGAACTCCACAGAGTGATAAATGGATTAAGGAACATATTTTTTCTTTTTCAAGACATCTTTATTTTATATTGGAATGTTCCTATGGGTTTTCTCAAGACATTTTCCATTCTTTGTACTCTCTTGGAATGACAAAATTCTCTCCGCCAATGAAGTTTGTTGAGTACAACATGTTTTGTGTTTCTGTGAAAAGTACCTTGGATCAGAGTCTTCTATTGACCTTGCCGTGTTTGATTTTTCTTCAAATTTTCTTCCTCTCTCTAGAGGATTATGGATTTTCCCTATTCCCGCAGTTTGCTGATATTTTGACTTTTTTTTGTGATATTTCTAGCATATCTTGATAAGAATTGTTCCATGAACACTACCCCGCCCCCCCCCCCCCCCCCCCCTTCTCTCTCTATGTGGGTTAAAAAGGCATCTTTTGAAGTTGGTGGCTTCACTACATTTTGTTAAGCTTCTTGATAACATTTTATCTTGTGCTGGAATGCTTGAGGCACCGGTGCATCCTGACCTAGTTACAACATTAGTTTTGAGGAGACTCTTGGTTCCCAGATGATCAGAAAAGACATATGGAACCACTTGGAAAAACAACATCCAACAAGCATGAGTTTGTACCTAGGTAGTTCTTTGATGCCACCCGAGGAGCGGTGCTTTGGTTTGGTTTCATCGGTCTTTCTTCAGCTTGGTCAATTTTCTTCCATGGACTCATTCTACCCAATTTCTGTTTTAATGATTGCTTGTACTCACTACTCCACAAGAAAACTACCTCATATCTATTCTTTCACTAAGTACGATCTGTTATATGAAGTCTTAAACTGTCATGCTCTATTGACAGCGAGTGGGGTTAGCTATGGGAAGTCTTTTATTCCGTCTTGCATACTCAGTCCTAAGTTTGTTGTATATTCTACAGTTAGTGATCTTTCTTTGCAAAATTCTGCCCCATGTGGCCCCAATTAGCTGTAGATCATCATTTATTTAGTTCAAACCACCTCAAACTAATTTCTCTCACGTGTACAAACCACCAGCTTTTCC
This sequence comes from Psidium friedrichsthalianum, assembly GCA_019149425.1. Taxonomy (NCBI): domain Eukaryota; kingdom Viridiplantae; phylum Streptophyta; class Magnoliopsida; order Myrtales; family Myrtaceae; genus Psidium; species Psidium friedrichsthalianum. Next base: position 40,575 of record JAGVVM010002374.1, read on the forward strand.
TTGAAATATACTCTTCTAAATTTGATATTATGTTGAGTGCTTACTCTTTTACCTGAGTATTCTAATCTCCATTACGCTCAGTATGCACATAGTTGTGCAAACATTTTATGTTGTAAAGCATCTTTGTCTCATTGTTGTCCTACAGAAGTTTCTTTCAAAATGAATGGCATTTTCTGATTACCATTAGATATGTTTGTCCTTTCTGCTTCTCTTCTTTAGTCACATCTCCATCCATTTTTTTAGCTTTTTTGAAATGAATTTTAGCTGTCAGAATTTCTCGGTCTTTGGTACCAGAGGTCTGATGTTTAACCCATCACAGAGTATGAATCTCTTCTTTGACTGAATTTGCTTCCATGTACTTTGTTTTAGGTTAATTAAAACAAGTGTCATTAGATTTCTAAGTATCGCCTTTCACTTGAAATTCTAAACTTCTCATTTTTCAAACTCTTACACGCATGTATGGAAGGAATTGGAGAGAAGTGAGGGAAATGGTTACCTAGAAATATATATACCTTGCTTGGATGATTTATTGAAAGAGTAAGTAGAAAGAAATGGGAAAACTTATTTTTGTTTGGCCACCATTAATTTCCTTCCTACAATGGAAGGCTTAGGGGCCAAATTGACTTTCAGAGAATTTTTTTGCCAAAATGTTGTCCTTTACTTTGTTTTCAAAAACAAATAAGAGAGAGGTTACTAATAGATTCAATTAAATTTGTTTCCCTCTACGTCTTCCTTTAAATGCATATCTAAACAAATGAGGAAAAATTGAATTTTTTTTCTTCTTTTCTTTCCATTTTATTTTCCTTCCCCAGATTCGGATGTTGAAGAAACGGTCACAAAAAAAAAGAATTTCCTTGTTTGGATGATTTAAGGAAAGAGCAAATAGAAGGAAATGGTGAGAATTATTTCTCTTTGCCACCATTAATTTCCTTCCGACACTGGAAGGCTGGGGAGGCAAATTAACTATTGGAGATTTTTTTGGCTGAATGTTGTCCTTTAATTTGTTCTCAACACAAATAAGAGAGGTTACTGTAGAGATTCAATTTCATTTGTTTCCCTTGATGTCTTCCTTTCAATGCATATCCAAACAAATGAGGAAAATTACGATCTTATCATCTTTCCATTTCCTTTATTTTCCTTCTGTTCATCTCCCCACTCACTTAGGGTCAAAATTTGTGAATAGTTGTATAAGTCAATAATGTTAGTAATATTCTCGGGAGAAGTGTTGAATTGAGAGGCAATATGAGAAGATGTTTATTCCTAAACTATGGACATGCTCTTTCGACAAGGGAATAGATGAGCATGCTTGTCCTTTGGGCTTCATAACAAGTTTTCACATTCCTTTTGTTTATTACATGTGCTGGAGTTTCTCTGATCAGCTAATGCACATCTCTTTTGTCAAGTCTGATTGCAGATTTGGACATTGAAGAAATATTAACTTAGAACAAAAAAATTTCCTTTGTTTGGATGATTTAACAAAAGAAGTAATCAAAGGAAATGGGGATATTATTTCTCTTATAATTTCCTTCCAACACTGGGAGGCAAGTCAACTTTTAGAGATTTTTTTGCTGAATGTCGTCCTTCACTTTAGTTTCGACACAAATGAGATTGAGGTTACTTTAAAGGTTCAATTAAATTTGTTTCCCTCCACGTCTTCCTTTCAGTGCATATCCAAACAAATGAATTACAATTTTCTTTTTCTTCTCTGCGTTTCCATTTCATTTATTTTGCTTCCTGCTCACCAAGGTTGAACTTGTGAAGAGTTGTATGAATCAATAATGTCAGTATCATGGAGGGAGGAGTTGAATTGAGAGGCAAAATAAGAGGATATTTATTCTTAAACTGCTTGGACATGCTCTTTCAACAAAAGAATGGATGAGCATGCTTGTCCTCTGGGCTTCATAACAAGTTTTCACGTTCTTTTTGTTTATTACATGTGCTGGAGTTCTATGATCAGCTATTGCACAAGTTTTGTCAAGTCTGATTGCAGATTCGGACATAGAAGAAATGTTACCTAGGAAAAATTTCCCTTGTTTGGATGATTTAACAAAAGAGGAAATAGAAGGAATGGGGGGAATTATCTCTTTTTGGCCACCATTAATTTCCTTCCAACACTGGAAGGCTTGGGAGGCAAATTAACTTTCAGAGATTTCTTTGCTGAGTGTTGTCCTTTACTTTGTTTTCGACTCAAATAGGAGAGAGGTTACTTTAGTTTTGTTTCCCTCCTCATCTTCCATTCAAAGCATATCCAAGCACTTAGGAAAATTACAATTGTTCTCTCTTCTCTTCGTCCAATTTCCTTTATTTTACTTCCTGCTCTCCGTCCCGCTCACTTAGGTTGAATTTGTGAAAAGTTGTATAAATCAATAATGTTAGTTTATAATCTGGAGAGAGTAGTTGAATTGAGAGACAACATAAGAAGAAACTTATTCCTAAACTACTTGGACATGCTCTTTCAAGAAGAGAATACATGAGCGTGCGTGTCCTTTGGGCTTCATAACAAGTTTTCACATTCTTTTTTTTTATTACATGTGCTGGAGTTCTGTGATCAGCTATTGCACATCTTTTGTCAAGTTTGATTGCAGATTTGGACATTGAAGGATTTCTTGTATGAAAAATATCAACCGAGTTCACGTGTCTACATGCACTATAGTTTAGCTAACCTAGGCTGTCTAACTTGGAGAAATGCCTTACCCTTTTCCCTTTCAAGAGTACTGTCCTAGTTGCATTGTTAACTCAATGCAGCAACTTTCTATTTCGAGTTTGTGCCAGATGTTATGCGACACCTTAGTGTTGCTCACCATCTGGTTTGGGTTTATTATCATCCTCAAGTATAATCTGATGCCCTGGCATATTTTATGGTTCTTCTGGTCATGGTTGGGACTAACGTGTATCTCTATGTGGAACTCTGTTCTGCAAACTCTTTGGTTTTCCTTTCTATTGTGGCTAGTTGTCTTAATTCTCTTCTAGCATTTGTTCCATTGTTGATCTCCTCATTTGCATCTAAGTGTTCGTCGTGGGATTCGGTGAATCTCTCTCTCTCTCTCTCTCTCTCTCTCTGTTCATTTGTGTCTTCTTGTGCCTATTCTGCAATTGTTTCTGGAGGTGGTGAGTTTGGGGTGGAGGAGGACAGCGTGCAGGAAGATGTGGAGCATCAATAGCAGTTGATGAACTTGGTGATGGTTTTAAAGGAGAAGGTATTCTTGATTAATATTTGCAATGTTTCCTGCAAAAATATGAGGCGTGGAATATGTTCTGCCTAATTCTTGGTCTTTGCTTTTAGATATCAGATCTGAGATGTAAGTGTTATACGTCTGTCATGTTAAACTAGTCTTTGTATAATTCTTTTCTTGGAGCAGTAACAAATACGGTTTGTTAGGTTTCGACAAATGGTGATCTTATTTATAATGTGATAAACAGATACACATTTTTTGCTTAGCTGGTGGTGTCATTCTATCTTATACCTTCTTTGTCCCATTAGAAGCATCCTGGGGAGACTGCTTGCTTGGTTGAAACTGAAATCTACGAGAGAGTTTAGAGGCCTGGTTGTTGAAGGAAGAACATTCTTATGCATGTCAGTGTGGTTGCTTGTTGCTGGTTTCGTTGAAGTTAAGAATATTATGTGCACAGTAATCACACCAAATCTCTGTTTCTTTCATTCTGTATTGATTGTGTACTCATAGGGGATATAACTGGGAAGTTCGGTGTAGCATGGCTTTTCCTGTTTCTGATACCGGCGACGCTCTCTGCTTGAGAATATTAGTGATAGTAGTTTGCATTCCCATGTGGTACTGCTTTGCCCTGGCTCTTCTGAACCGAAACTTGGGATTTTTTTGTTAATTTCTCCTGGTCCCATGTGATTCCGTGACTGATTCAACCCGTTGAACTTAGTGGTTTGCTGAAAGTTTTCTGGAACTTCATTGAATGACAAGAAGACATGGTGATCGCCAATCATTTGTGAATTGTGGGTCTAGGCATCTCGGGGGATGATCTGCAGTTCCATTTTGTGTGTTTGGGTGCCATTGCCAGGGCCGTTGGCTGGTTGTAGGAGAATGATTCTAAACAGACATTGGTAACGATGTAGGAGAATGACATAGCAATAGGAGACGTCGGTAACATTGTGGAAAATGTATTAGCGACCCTTCTTTACCCGTCTTTTCCCTCTAAGTTAGTCTCCTTGGACCGATAATAGTAATACTGGTATGATTGGAAAGGAAGTTCGAACTGTCAAACAGAACTTTTTAAGTTTGTTGGGAATGGGCTTGTAGGCAAATTCGTAGTACATGAGATTAGCAAGCGACAACTATACCAAGCGGTTTCTTAGCATCTTTAATCCTAATTTAGGTATTATGATTGGTCGAGCTTCAAAATGCCCTGAGCTTGTCCTGTTCGAAACTGATGCTGGTCAAACCAATCTCGAGCATCGAATCAAACGTTTCGTTCGAGCTTTAGTAAAAGGTTCGAATGTTGAGTTCGTGAGCCTAGTCAAGTCGAGGTTACAACCATATTGATTTGGACTCACCGACTCTGCAATCTCTTGAAGAGCATTGTGTTGATTACAAAAGGACAACATCTAAGCAATGGTGGTCTACTCATTCCTCCGAGAAATGGTAGAGAAAAAAAAAACTCAGTTCAATTTGGACGTGACTATTATTCATATGGTCCACGAATTTGAACATTTACAAATTCAAATCCTACACAAGTTTAAAAATAAGATTTAATTAACATGTGTCTCAAGACGCTTATGAAATAATTAGTTAAATAAATGTTACAGTTTATATATGCATTACCTTATGGTGTTATGTGCATTCAACGTGTCAAACATAACAAAAGTTCCTTATTACAAATCCTTGCAACTATACCTTAGAGCCTAGAGGCATACATTCAAGGCTCCTTGAAAATACATACATTCTTTTACCATGCACGCTGTACCATAATTCTCTGCTGCGAAACTGAAAACCTAGAAAATTATAAGAAATAAAACGTGATTATGATCTCTACAAATAGATATGGAAATCCTATGGAAGTTTTTAGGATATATTGATGTAAAGTAACACTCAGTTTTAATTTTCAAATAAGAGTTTAAAGTGCCCTCATTTTTTTTAAATAAAATCTAAATTTATTTTAATTAAGGCTTGAATAAAGGTATTTTTTTGGCATTACCTTTGATTTCCTTTTCCTTTTACCAATTGATTTATTTATTTGTCCTTTGCTACGACGAGTGACACCCTCATCGATTGCTTGCGAATTTCGTCCAGATCTAGTGAGGCTACCCTCGTGGCTGTCAAGGCGCTAAGCTCGCTCCTTCTTTGCGGTCTGAGAAATGAGTTCGATATCCATAGTTGGTTAGGCCAAGCCTAAGGGAAATGTCGTCGAGTTTGTGCTATTGTTAGCATTTAGGAAGAGAGCTCTAAAGCTAAGAGAAAGAGGGAGATGTCGAAGGACAGCTATGAGGGATGCCTCGCCTCGACAGGGCGAGCCTGCAAGGCAGGTGAGCCCTCATTGGCCATAGGAGAGGCTAGCCCTCTCTAGATCTGGAGAGCTTCGTTGGCCGCAATAAAGGAAAAATAAAACGAAATGAGAAAAAGGAAAAGAAATAAAAAATAAAATGACGAAAATGCCCTAATTTTTTTTTTTTTTGTAATAAAGAATGCATTTCAGGCTTTTATTAAAAATAAGCTCTATTTGAACTTTTATCTAAGAAAATGTGAGCGTTTTAGGCTTTTGTTTGGATTTTTTTTTTTTCATTTTTACGGCTTTTGTTGTATTTGGTTAAGTTATGTAGGATGCGTTCCAAATTATTCGTACGTACGACTACACAGTACACGCATCGTGATCTTGAAGCCGCTCCTTTCCTTCCCCTAGCCTCTTCATCCTCGTGACTCGACAAGAAACAACGCTGTTTGTTCTGTTGATTGCTGCTTCAAAACTTCTCTCTCTACCGTCATGACTCTCGCCGTGAATCTGAGCTGCCTTTCGGCTCTGAAGTATTGATTCCGAGGTGGGTACTCATCTTTTGTGCTCGTGTTTCAGTTTCGAGGTTGCATATCAAGTCTGAATCTCTCTCGACACAAAGCAAAGGATAGTTCACAGACTCAAACTTTTGTGGTGATTGGCCTGCTTTTGCTGCTAACACGTGATGGAATAGCTTCGAATTTCGTTCTTATTGTTTTGTAGAGTTTCTGACGTGTTTATCCCCTCTTTCTTCTTTTAAAGAATTATTTTTGGGCGATTAACTGATTTGTAATTGATGTTAAAGCATTATCATTCATATAATTAGTGCAATCTATGATCTGGATTCTGAATGTTGGTCTAGGAGAAGGGGCTGCACGATATAGACAGTGAGAAACTGCGGGGTTAGTGGTTTTCATCCTATGTATGATGGTAGAGCTTCAAAGTGCTTTGAATTTTTCCCCTTAAGATACCAAGGGCCTGTTTATTAACGCTCTTGTTTCTTCAATTCATGTTCTTTTGTTCTTAAGAGCAGAAAAAGAACAGAAATTCATTTGGTAACGCCAGTTGGTTTTTTATTCCTGAAAATAGATTGGTGGCCAAGGGACAGATTTGAAAAAGAAACAAGAAGAGAAAAAAATCTACTTCTCTATTCTCAGAAATAGAATTAGAAAAAAACATTTCTGCTCAGGAATTGTTTCCGGGAATAGAATTGTTATCAACAGGCCCTAATTGGGTTGAGTCAATCTTGAGTATGTTGATCCCAGCTGAGCTCAAGCACAGAGTCTGATTCAGGGTTAGAGGTCTTGTCGAACTTTCGAGTCTCGAGTTCATGAGTCCTATCCTGTTGAGATTTCAACCTTATTAGCCGACTTGACTGGACTTGGTTACTGACAGCCTGATGATCACTTGCAAAGAATGTATTTGTGGTTGTGGCAAAGCCGTTAAGACTCCATGGAAATATTGAGAGTAATAGTTTATTCGGTTTGCGGGCTACATTGTCTCCATCCTCTGTTTATTTTTATTTCTTTTGATGAATGATGCTACTGTGATCCACAGGTACCTTACTGGCAAAAATCATTGTGCAATTTAGTGCCTTTTAGTGCCAGTTACTTCAGATAAGGATTTGCCTTGTTCTTGTTTTCCTAGTAGGTTTTGTATATATTGTTGCAACACTTAAATGATTGGTTAGAGCGGTTTAAGCATTAAGCATGATGATCCGACTTTTTTAGGCCCAACTCCTGAGTACTACAAATTAGTGCTTATGTTATGCTCTGTTTTTGTTCTCTAGGTAAGTGCTAAGTAACACATTATCATGGAAGAACAGAGGGTGGAGACACCAGTTCCAGTAGGAAACCCAGATGGATCTGATATAACTCCTCTAGCTCAGATTATGTGTCCCAGGCGAGGAATTTGTTGTTTCGTCGAATGCTGGTGGGGATTAAAGAAGGCGGTTTTTCTTGGGTGCATTCCACTGCATGACAAGCAAGGGAACATTATTCTTCAAGATGCAGTTGAGTATCGCAGCACTCGACGCTTTCTCCTTCTCCAATGGAACAGCGTTGCCTGGGTTTAATTCTCATACCTTCATCTTGTCGTACCTCTTGCCATGTGGATTGCTCTATAGAGGAACAATTGTCGCTGCTTTCTCACTAAATCAATAGAGACCATCTATTTGGGAGACCACGGTCCTTGTAGATAGGGGAGAACAGGAGTTATTGCGCATCGTAGCTTAGCAAAGACAAGCGTAGATGTAACCATTGTTTGACGAAGACATGGTGGTGGAACTCTATTACAGGCGGCAGTTTCATGGTGCTCTGCTCCCGCTCCCTGTCCTTATAGGGTCGGTGCCTGGACTTGGTGTAATATGGTCATCATCAACATTCAAAATGAGGGAAAAAAGTCCAGTTGGTTTGACTTTGACAGTCACGATGTCCTACTGATTTTGTTGAGAAAGGGGATTGCTTTCTGCATTTCGTATTTTTGATGAATTCATTTGCTTTACGTCTCAGGCTTTATGTTAATTTTATGTCGTATGATAGTCAACCAATTCACCAAAATATCAAATGGGGTTGTCGTGCTTTTTCATTTCTATTGGCAGTAAAATTTTCGACTTGACAGCACATATTACCTGAAGAAATGGTGCCTAAGATGTTTAGGCTTTTGCAGGAATGGTTCCTGCATATTGCACAAGAAATGACTTTGTCCATCTAAAGCTTTAGTCTGGTACTCAATTCTGTGAACTTTGGGGCGTCGGTGGTTCTTCTTGGATCATCTTTATTTCGCTATCCGTTCTGTAGTGTCATGTAATGGAATCATCTGGGTCAGTCAGCATTTAATTCTGGTCATAGTGAATGATTTCTCATGCTCCCAGCGGTTTTGGTGAAACATGGCATATAAATTGATGAGGAGGTTACTGATAACATAAGAACATTGGGTATACTATTCATCTCACTTGGAGACCGCATTCGGTGAGAGTAAATAGCTGTCTTTTGTTGCATTGTACTTATTTTTCTTTTTCCCTGAACTTATGTCGTAGGCACGATGATGCAAACATGAATGCTCACATGTTCATAAGAAAGAAAAAAATCCTGCTAGCGTCTGCAGGAATCGTCCATGCTTCTAGAATGCTAAAACTTGCCTCCCTCTGCTCTGTTTCCTTCAAGAGCTTTTCCTCTGTCGTTGGATGCCTACGCATTTTAAGATACAATGTTGGCGACACTTACTACAAAGAATAGGTTGAAGACTTACATGAATGATTATATAAGGAAAGGATGTTTCGGAAACAGAAAATAGTTGAAGGAACATTTGATAACCACCAAGTTTGTTCTGGTAAAGAGTCTTTTCATGAGGTCATGAACTCGATCATGTCTGCGTGAGCAAATCTCTGAACAGCTCATGCTTAGTTTCTTAGCTTGGCGTACCTCTTGTGGAAAGAGGCTGCTAATTTCTCAGCAGGACCGCAGTGATTGGATTGCTAAACATCGGATGCTTGGTTCAGAAGGTGGTGCAAAGTAATTATGTCTCACCCCCTAACATTTCCTAGTGCATGTCAGACTCTAATGGTAGCATTGCGAGAATAACGCTAATCGCTATCCCACCTTTTTACTTATAAAACATAACATGTTTGATGAATTGCCTATAGCATTTCAAATCAGCCAAGCAAATTGTCAGTTTACTAAGACCCTCCCATGACACTGGGTTAAGTTTAACACCGACAGGGCCTCTAAAAGCGATCCTGAGAAATTATAGCAAAGGATGACTTACTCAGAAGTCAGAAGCGAGGATGGGGATTGGATTGGTGGTTATATTGGCCTATGGATATATGCTTTCCTTCACGGCCAAGCCTATGGGCAATTGCTACAGGTTAGATCTAGCGCGGAAGTTGAGATATCCAGCTGACATTTTAGAAATGGATTCTGGGAGCGTGATCGACATAATCTTGATGGAAATCTTCTCAGAGAGGCGGATTTACTGATTCAAAAAAGATCGCACATCTACTCTTACGTGGCAGATCAAGTTCCAACACACATTCAGGAAAGCAAATGGATGTGCCCATCACCTTTGCTAATTGAGCTTGTTCCCACAACTGTGCATTTTAGCATTTCGTTCAACCTCCACCAGAAGTTCAACTTTTGCTTTTGGGAGTCAAGATGAGTGTTAATTTTCCTAGAGTTCATCGACTTAATTTTGTATAATAAGACAGACACCTAAACGATGAATCTAATGTCTGTGGTCCTTGCTCTATAGCCTAAGCCCGTGCTTAATTGAAAATCTACCTAATCTTGGCATTGACGAGCCATGAACTCCTAGGCTTCTATTAGTGTCTTTACACAACTTGGTTTTTCTGATGTGCTAGAGCTCTTCTTCCAGAACTTGAACTGCCAATGCCCTGTGCTCCAGCATGTTCTCCACTCTCTCAATCGGGAGCCCTTTTGTTTCCGGCACATAAATCAGATACAAATATCAACGCTCCCACGAGATCACGCCGAATATTAGGAATGTCACACGAGGTCCCGATCGCCTGTGTCAGAGACAGGAAGGACTGGACAACGATGAGGTTCGAGATCCAATTTGCTGTGGCCGCTATCCCTCCGCAAATCCCACGGAACCTGAGAGGGTAGATCTCGGAGTTGACGATCCAAGGCACGTGCCCATCCCAGGAGAGAAGAATATGATGTACAAGGCTAGGCCGACAAGTGCGAGCCACCCATACTTGCTTGGGCAGCCCCTTGTGTACCACAGCCGGTCTTCTGCATGGCAGATATCCTTCACGGTGTCGTTCGACGATTAAACATGCCCCGGAAACATCTGCAATAATGTGATATGGGTCATTCTGGTTGCTACAAGTGGAGGTGATAAAATGAGTCATGACTCATTATCACCTCCACTTGTAGCAAACCAGAATGACCCATATCACATTATTGCAGATGTTTCCGGGGGCATGTTAATCTCGAACGACACCTTGAAGGATATCTGCCATGCAGAAGACCGGCTGTGGTACACAAGGGGCGCCCAAGTCAAGTATGTGTTGGCTCGCACTTGTCGGCCTAGCCTTGTACATCATATTCTTCTCTCCTGGGATGGGCACCGTGCCTGGGATCGTCAACTCCGAGATCTACCCTCTCAGGTTCCGTGGATGGGATTGCGGAGGGATAGCGGCCACAGCAAATTGGATCTCGAACCTCATCGTTGTCCAGTCCTTCCTGTCTCTGACACAGGCGATCGGGACCTCGTGGACATTCCTAATATTCGGCGTGATCTCGGTGGGAGCGTTGATTATTGTTTGATTTATGTGCCGGAAACCAAAAGGGCTCCCGATTGAGGAGGTGGAGAACATGCTGGAGCACAGGGCATTGCAGTTCAAGTTCTGGAAGAAGAGCTCTAGCACATCAGAAAAAACCAAGTTGTGTATAGACACTTAATAGAAGCCTAGGAGTTCATGGCTCGTCAATGCCAAAGATTAGGTAGATTTTCAATTAAGCACGGGTTAGGCTATAGAGCAAGGACAACAGACACATTAGATTCATCGTTTAGGTGTCTGTCTATTATACAAAATTAAGTCGATGAACCTTAGGAAAATTAAACTCATCTTGACTCCCAAAAGCAAAAGTTGAACTTCTGTGGAGGTTGAACGAAATGCTAAAATGCACAGTTGTGGGAACAAGCCAATTAGCCAAAGGTGATGGCACATCCATTTGCTTTCCTGATGTGTGTTGGACTTGATCTGCCACCGTAAGAGTAGATGTGCGATCTTTTTGAATCAGTAAATCCGCCTCTCTGAAAGATTTCCATCAAGATTATGTCGATCACGCTCCCAGAATCATTTCGAAAATGTCAGCTGGATATCTCAACTTCCGCGCTAGATCTAAACCTGTAGCCCCTGCCCATAGGCTTGGCCGTGAAGAAAAGCATATACCCAATAGGCAATATAACCACCAACCAACAACCATCCTCGCTTCTGACTTTGAGTAAGTCATCCTTGCTATAATTTCTCAGGATCGCCTTGTCGAGAGCCACTCGTACCCGCGTTAAACTTAACCCAGTGTCATGGGAGAGGTCTTAGTAAACTGACAATTTGCTTGGCTGATTTGAAATGCCCCCCATAGCAATCATCAAACACTGCTTATGTTTTATAAGTAAAACGGTGGAAAGAGCGATAGCGTTAATTCTCGCAATGCTACATAGAGTCTGACATGCACTAGGAAAAGTTAGGGTGAGACATAATTATTGTTTTTTTTGTGCGCACCACCTTCTGACCAAGCATCCGAGTTAGCAAATACAATCACGCGGTGTCCCTGGCTGAGAAATTAGCAGGCCTCTTTCCACAAGAGTTACGCCAAGCTAAGAACTAAGCATGAGCTGTTCAGAAAGATCTTTGCTCCACGGACATGACGAGTCCAGACTCATGAAAAGACCTTACCAGAACAAACTGGGGTTAATCCAAATGTTCCTTCAAATCTTTGTTTCCGAAACATCCTTTCCTATATAATCATTCATGTAAGTCTTCACCTATATTCTTGTAGTAAGTTGGTCGCCAACATTGATCTTTAAAAGGGTAGCACATCCAACGACAGAGGACAAAGCTTTGAAGGAACAGCAGCAGAGGGAGGGAAGTTT